>JACDOX010000217.1:337631-352777 GCA_014549065.1 Cardinalis cardinalis
AAGGAGAAGGAGAAGGAGAAGGAGAAGGAGAAGGAGAAGGAGAAGGAGAAGGAGAAGGAGAAGGAGAAGGAGAAGGAGAAGGAGAAGGAGAAGGACCAGCCTCCGCCCTAAAACCTCCGTCTTGCCTTATAAATATTACTGTATGCTAAACCCTTTAACTCTAAGTTTTTCACCATGTGATATTACACACTTCTATTCAAATTCCACACCCACAATCCCAATTATCAATCAATTTTGGAAGCCTTCTTCACAGCCTCTGGTCAATGCAGTGTTCTCTTGGGGGTCAGTGCCTGGCAGCACAGAAAGTCTGAAATTCTCAGCAGCCAGGGCTCCAACAAAGAGTGTTGCAGTTTTGRGTTCAGCTCTGCAGCTTCACATCTGTTACCTGCAATATCTAAACAAACCCCACCTTTCACCTTCACTGGGAGGCAGGAAAGCCTCTCAGTGGCCAGGTGAGTACAAGAAATACCCAAGTTAACAGGTTTCTGCATAACCAGACTGATTATCTCTATAGACATATAAATATGTAGTTACATATATGTTTTTTAAGGTATTAAGAAATTCTGAGCGACAGTACCACTGGAAATTTGGCCCTGTGGAGATAAATATCAGGTTTTAGTTGCTTAGAGGCAAAATTCTTCAGTCAGGCAAAAGCTCAGTGAAGAATTGAAGTAGCTTTATTTCACAGCATTTGTGTAACCTTTGGTTTGAGTAGTTGAGGCAATTGATGTGAATGYCTGTGTGGCTCCAAGGTCTGTACTCCAAACCCCTCTGCTGACACAAAGCRCTTGGGGAAAATACAGTCACATGTGGGAAACATTGCCCATCATGAAATGAAATAGGTACAGCATCCCTTATGGAAATGAAGTCCTGGGTTTGGTAGTTCTGAGTTCTATTCCTGTTTGTAACATCCATTCTTATGTCGGTCATGGTTCACTATTTCATTTCTCTAGGATTAATTTTTCCCCAGTTATAAAGTGACCATAAAGATATTTAGTTCTTAGCACTCTGAGGATCAAAAGAAATTGCTTTTATCTACCAATGCCAGACTATCATATCACTACTAAAGTATTCTGGGTTTTTTTTACTACTAAGCTTCTAACCAGTCCAAAAAAGGGTTTTTTAATCATATAAATGATTTGATTATAGCTTTTTATAAAATGAGACACAGACAAAAAGTGATACTTTGGCCATCTTGGATGCTGTGCAGGTCCTGCCACACGTTGCAGCACCTGGTTCCACCTGCCCTGGTGGAAATGTATGTACTGCAGGAAAAGTGGGAGCCAGCTTAGGCCAAATAAGAGTTGATTAACTACCACCAGGWATCCAGATAGATTAAAGACTGCAATCACATCTTGTTTCTTGTGTTCTTTTTGTCAGCTTTAAGGTGGTGAGAGGCAGAGGGGACCAGCTGTCACAGTGGGTGACAATTCTCCTGAATTTCCCAGGTTTGAATAAGCAACTGCACTGAACTAAAATTCTGAACCTTCCGAGGTTCATCCATCACTTTTACTAAATTACCTCTTCATTCTCTTTTCTGCTAAGAATCTAATTTTTATAGCACTGTAGAGAATTTTTATAGCACTGTACTTTATCTTGTCACAGTATTTTTTGTCATTATTTTCATCTCAGTGAACTCTGCAATGATACTAAATAGACTGTGAGAGCCTGGCTGTAAGATAATGAGGGGGGTGCAAATCTGCAAATGTTAATAGCTCACCCTCCAAGCCTTTTGCCTGGGAAGTCAGGGATTTGTACCTTTGTACCTTCTTGGCTAACACACTCAGAAATTGTCTATTTTTTTCTTTTTCCCCAAAAACCAGGTCAGATAAGATGTCTCTCTTTTTTTTTTTTTCTTCCCTGTCAAGGTAGCACCTACAGGGTGCTGCTGCTGATTTCTTTGTGATATAGAGAAAGCTGAAATGAGCTGATAAAGCTTTCAGAATTAGGTGGGTTCATTTCCCAGGCAAATCTAAAGAAGAAATGCTCATAAGTTGTGTGTTGGTTCCATGTCTGGGGTCAGGACCACACTTGTTACAGTCCCAGGGTGACAGAAATCCTCAGTCCCAGGCTACATTTTATTTAAAACAACTGACAAGARATAGGGAMAAGAGATKAATTGAGTTGTGTGAGGTCACATACCATAGAATCCCAAAATAATTAAGGTTGGAAAAARCCTCCAAGATCATCAAGTCCAGCCATTAATCCAGCACTGGCAGGTCCACCACTAMACCATGATCCTGTCAGATACCTCCCCACTGCCTGTGTCTGGAATTAGCTTCCTTATGGGCCTGTGCTT
The DNA here is from genome assembly GCA_014549065.1 of Cardinalis cardinalis. Lineage (NCBI taxonomy): Eukaryota > Metazoa > Chordata > Aves > Passeriformes > Cardinalidae > Cardinalis > Cardinalis cardinalis. The sequence continues at coordinate 339,931 of JACDOX010000217.1, forward strand.
GGAGAAAAGTTCAGGTTCTTGTTGCTGATTCCTAGGAAAATATATTTACCCAGCCCTGCCAAGTCCTTGATTGCCTTGCTCATCACCCAAGAAAAAGTGTTTGTTTTATAGGGAGGGGGAGGAGACCAAGAGGCAGCAGAAAAAATATCTTTTTTCCCTTGTCCAGTTTTCTTCCTAACCTGATGCTAGGCCCTGCAAAGCAAAATTTTCTAACATGASACCAAATAAATGTGTGTAGAGGTCAGGGGTGGCAAATTTAGCTAAAGATTTTAGTTTTGCTAAATGCTCACCCAGCCTAACTCATATATTTCATTCACCTGAATATAAAATCCTGTGCAGAAAGCCTAGAGGCAGAAAAGTCATTTAGACTTCCAGATCCATAAAAATTTGCTCAATTAATGCACTCTTTCATGAGACTGCAAGATCTTCACCCCCTATTACAGCTCCTGCATCCTCCCTCCTGTAGCAGGGAATGGATGGGAGGCAGAGCCATCTGTGCCCATGCCATGGGCTGAGCCTGGCTGGACACCAAAGCTGCTCCATCACTGCCCTCCTCAGCTGGACAGGGGAGAAAAAACATAGTGAGAGGCTTGTGGGTCAAGATAAAGGCAGGAAAAGATCATTCACCAATTATTGTCATGGGCAAAACACCCCCCAAGAAAGACAAAGTAATTTAATTTATTGCCCATCAGTCAGAGTAGGGTAATGAGAAATAAACTCAACTCTTAAAAACAACTTCTCCCACCCTCTCCCTTCTTCCTGAGCTCAACTCAACTCCTGATTTCTCTGGCTCCTCACCCTCAGGGAGCAGGGAGTGGGAGCTGTGGACAGCTCATCACTTGTCTCTGCTGCTTCTTCCTCCTCAGGGAAGGGTTCCTCACACTCTTCCTCTGCTGCAGGATGGGGTGATGGAAAATGGGTTCTCTACGGCTTTTTCCACTGTGAATCCTTTCATGGGAAGTTTTTCAGGATCTGCTCCAGCGTGGGTCCCTTCTGTGRGGTCAGTCCTTTAGGAGCAGACTGCTCCAGTGCAGCTTCCCACAGGGTCACAGCTCCACCATGGGGCATCATTCCCAGACCCTCTCCTGAGGCTTGCATTCCCCACAGGAAAGCTGAACAGCCCAGCAGGTTCACTCCCTACATCTGCTTTGCAAAAGAACCATCAGCACCAGRACAGGGCTGGACTCAGCCTTCTTAGGGATCAAAACAACCTCGTGCAGTGTCAGGAGAAATGTATGAACAAGGGAGCCYTTACCATGGTTATGCATGTCCTTCTGCTCACACTCTTATCCAAACTGCTAGGCAAACACTGAATTTTGGACATTGCTTATCACTATTTTTTTAAACAAGTCACTCTCAAAGCTTTACTCAAATGGGCACTTTCATTGATTGCTTTAATTGAAGTACTCAGGGCTGCTCAGAGCCACATTGGTTATTTATTTTCCTGGTACTCAGCTGAAAAGGCTGCTGTCACTGACTTGTAACATTGCTGCTGCACACGTGTCCGTGCTGGTGTCTGTAATTGTCCTGTTTCTCAAATGTACTCCCTCTATTTAAATCCTCCAGCCCCTCTTTCTTGTCTTACCTGCTGTACAGAGACAGAGGAGACAGGGAGGGTGGAGGTGATGACAGTGGGGTTTTTTATCTGTAAATCTCTGGAGGGATAAGGTTGCATGGTTTGCAATTAGACAAGCAGGTACTGTGGCAGAGGACATCATTTCCTTCAGCAGGTTATCATTTCAAAAAAATCAGRAACCTTTTAATATACAGTATATCTCACAGAATCTACCCTGGCTTTCTCTTAGCCAGCTTAAAAGACTGAGCTTAATGGCCTTTAACTGCTCTGACAAAACCAAGGCTTTGAGCTGGCCTTGTTTATTCCTTCTTACCCACCTTGCAGCTTTGCTGTAAACACCTGGCTTGGAGCAAGCTGGGACAGTGGAAGGTGTCCCTGTSCATRGCATGAGCTTTATGCTCTCTACCATAATTCTCTTTATTCTATAATTCTATAATTCTCTTTATCAGGGCTAAACCCTCAATTAAGCAGCATTATCTGTGTTATGGTCACGAGATGCAGCCCAGTTTTGTGTGACTGGAGCTTATTTTTGTTGTAGAACAAAACCAGACACAGCTATGAAAAGGCCTACGGGACAGATGACACTGAAATTCCCTTTTTTTTCCTTTTTGGTTGTAGAGAAAGGAGAAACTCTTGCTCCATTTCGGTGTTTCTAAAAAGATGGCAAGAAATGTAGGTCTTTGGAAAGATGTTGCTGGTAAAATCCTCTATTTTTATAACAGAAGAATCTACAGGATGGACTGGAGCCATGGACTGGAGCCATGGATCACTGCCTAGGCCATTGCAATATTTGTTTTTTCCTTATCATCCTCCTGAGKGTACAATTTTTTTCTTCAATTGTATTTCTATAATTTCCATAGCTCTCATTGCAATGGGAAAACAATATTCAAGAGCTATTTGTTGCAACCTGGTGATGAGAAGAGACCTGCTCAGTGGGAAAATGTTATTTCCATGGCCTCTGTGCAAGTATTTTGTGCATCACTGCTCAGGAAAGCTTTCTGATAACAACCAGGGTTGGACTTGATGACCTTTAGAGGTACTTMCAAGCCATTCCATGATTCTGTGAACCAAACTCATGTCATATCAGAAGCTTTTTCTCTAGCAGAGGTAGACATTTTATTTTGTAAGACTATTCTTAAACGAAGAAATTCCASCATGGGACTTTTCTGCTTGATTCAAACTCTTCAGAGTAAATTGGAATTAAGACTCTATGTTTATATATTTTTTTTTCCCTTTGGATTCACAGGCCTATGAAGTTGATTTTTTTTTTTTTTTGGTAGCAATAGGAGATGATTAGTTCATTTTTAATGACACAAAAACACAAACATCATTCCTCTAAGTTCTCATTTGGTGAGGTTTGTGCTCAACACAAAATCCCTGGCTACATTAGACTTTTTCTGGCAGCGAGGAGTTTAGTCCTGCAGCCCTATAACACTGCAACGCCAGCAAAAAAGTTTTGTCTTAATTTCCTGATGCCAGCTCGACGATGCGACAAGAGTTATAAAGGACCATTTATCTTGTCAGAGAGAAGGGACCATCAGCACCAGACCCCAGAGAACAATCACCAAGCTCTGCCTGAAAAATTATGTGCCTCAAAAAGCCTGATCCCAAACCAGCAATCTCAGAGCAAAAGCCATATATTAACTGTAGGAGCTGCCCTGGATGGATCACTGGGATATAACCAGGACAGGCTTGGAAATTCAGAGGAATTTTAGCTGGGGTCCTCTAGCATCAAGCTGCAACTTCCCTTTGGAGTCATTGTTTTATTTCTGAGCATGAGTTATAGAGAGCTAGCTGGAAAAAATAAGACAAAATGAAAACACTTATTTAAAAACTTTGTTTTCAATATACTTCCTATCCTGAAAATGTGTTGCTTTAAAAATACTTCAAGGCTCTGCAGTAGAAAAAAAAAATCTGTGGATTCTTCCCTTGATTCACTAAACTATTTTTTTCAGAGAAGCCATGAAGAAAGCAAAATAGTGCCCCTTACTCTGCTCAGCAGGCTCAAACCATGGAATGAAAGTGGGGAAAAAAGTTATTTTTCAACATTATGAACAAATGGCAGAAATGCAGAATTTAGTAGCAGCATTGAGAAAATAGAGACAAGAATTAGCTAAAGGGCTCTAAATCAGTATTTTTATTTGTAAGAGGGATTTTGGGTGTTTCTTTGGAAATTTAGTGCATAAAAAGAAAATTTGTTGCAAGAAACTATTAGGGAATGAACATAAAAATAATCAAATTTGCCAAATCTGTGGGACCTTTGCACACAACAATTTAGACCCCTGAATCCATCCCTGTCTGTCCTTTTTGCCATTCTGGGACACCCCAGAGTGTCTCTGGMTGATGTTTCTGCAGGGATTCCTGCACCCCATATCCCAACTCTGTGTGGAGATCTCTGCAGCACCCTTGGCATCAGTATTTACCCTGTCTGGAATTTTTGGTATTTAATATGATTTATAGGATTAAGACTTCCCCGGGTATTCTCAATCCATGGGATGCTCTATGAYAAGTTCCTGGAAATATTTAAATTATCTTCTAGTTTTCTCCCTTTCAGAAGTAAATTGTTCTGTTATACTAACATGTATATAATTTTCTTGTGTTCTTGTGTTTGTGCCTTTTAGGTGTCAGGTTTCTATAGATCGACTTAATGTGCTTTTATGATTCATTTTGTTTCTCAGGTGTTTGTTTGATTTTACATCTCTTAAACCTCCCACTAAACAAAGTAAAATGCATGRCTGCAAACATTTAAACTGATGCTGTGTGGTGCTCAGGAGATGGGAATTTACTGGGAACAATATTTCCCCCCCATTTAATTCCATGCAAAACTTTTACAACCAAGACTGGAAGCTAAATAAAATGAAATTGGTATAAATGGCACCTCCTTGTCTGTGCCAGACAAATTCCCAGAGCACAGGAAAATGGGAATTTGGGCCTTGAACTTTTGGCTGCAGGATTATTTGCAGACCAAGTGAACCATTCCCAGCTGTTTCCGAAATCAAGGCTACAAAAGTAGGAACTGCTCGTACACAGCCAGGACAGAACAATTGATTCAAATTGTCAGGACTTAACTCATGTTTCAGGATTGCTTTGAAATTTTTTCATTCTTGGTAATTTAATTCTTGTGCCATTCTCTCTCACTGGATTGAGAGAATTGTACTCCTGTACCTCTCCTTTTACCCCCCCTCCCTCCACCTTTTTTTTTACATGGGAGATATAATTTATTCCTGTTTCAGTGAATTTGCCACAAGAAAGAATCCAATTCTTTCAAGGTTTTTTTTTTTAAATCTCCTCAGAGAGTGAAAGTAGCATTTGCTGAAATTAAGGTGCTTTTTGCCAGAAATGTGATGCTAATCCTCTTAGTTTTAATGGTTTTGAAATGGTTTGTATAAGAAGGTAAACAGAGTAGTTGATTAATAGGAAGGAAGTCAATTGGCCATGTTGCAAGTGTTATACGCTCGACTGTACAATAGTTCTTTATTTCTGCAGAGTGAGGCACAGACTGGTGTCCTTTTGAAAGTTCTTAGGTGAAAACTGATATCTCTCCTCATACTGTACAATTCAGAAGAGTTTGATTCCAGCACCAGAAAAAGCAAGCAGTGCACTTTCGAAATAGAAGTCAAACAAATATCACTGATAAGACACTGACGTGACACCAGTTATCTCCCCTTTTTATTGAAAATAGGCACATATAATGAGGTGCTTCACATTTTAAAGCCTTAAATCTTAGAAAGCTCCAGGCCTAGATGGTTTTGATTTTGGCTTATTAAACTTGCAGTGTGGGGACAGCGGGGAGGGCAGGAGATGGGGTGACTCACTTATCCCTGTTCTTTAACCTTTCACTGGCCAAAGGGATTTTTGTCTGCTGTTTATTCGAAAGGGTCGTTCATCCCTGATTTACTTCCCAGTGTTTCCTGTCGGAGCTGGGATGCCAAGACCTGCTCAAGGCAGGCAGGTGCCCCTTCCCCATCAATAATTCACCTCTGGGTCTCCCAGAGCTCGGCGCTATTTTGATGTAAAGCGAGAGGAGCCAGCAGTCACCTGAATTCTTTTGTCTGGCACAATAGCAGAACTCTCAGTTGTAGTCCATCAATTAACACTTACAATTAAGAGCTGCGACAAAAGTGTGAAGTGGTTGAAGGTCCGAGGCAATGGGTAACCCAAGAGCTTCAAAGGAAGACCTGGTGGGTGCMGTAACAAAAGATGGCTGGGACAGAATTTCAGGGTTTAAGTAGGGAAGAAGAAGAAATAAATTTGAGAAGCAACAGAGGCAGAAGTTGAAGCTGCCGTGGGACAGCACAGGGAAGGGGTTTGCAGGTGTTTCCCAGGGCTCAGAGGGAAACTCTCGGTTCCCCCAGTTCCACAGCAGATCTGCTTTCAGCCTCTTCTAAACAGATGCTTTCCTGGGAAATGCAGTGAAATATTACAGCAAAATTCAAAATCATGCAAGGGCTGTCTGAGGATTGGCATGAGCAACCTGGTGTAGCGGAAGGTGCTCCTGACCATAGCAGGGGGGTTTGAACTGATGGATTTTAAGGTCCCTCCCAACCCAACCCATTATATTCTCCTGCAGATTTGTCCTAGAAAGGTTCCTTCTCTAAAGCCACCTCTGAAGACCCTTGCTAGCTGAAGTAATTAATCAAAATTATCTAATTTGAAAAGGTAGCTTAAATATAAGCTTGTGGAAACAAGTACTTTCTCTCTTTTAGGGGTCTAAATGCAGATAAAAATTAAAAAAAGGACAAGGTTATTTTAAAGATAAACCCACAGAACTAATACAGTGATCCTGGGTTTGTGTCAGGACCAGACATGACAGACCAATGTCTTCACATGTGCAGAGTTCTTCCAGCAGCCAAACTCAAGCTCCTATAATTTTTTTTGGAATTGAGACAAAACCCAGACATGGTGCTATATTCAGGGTGAGACAAGGGCATGGGGAAACCCAGAACACAGTGCATCCCTTTCCATAAGATCTCTGAGTGATGGGAAACTCTCCAGAAGGAGTTTGACCTGCTGGGTTTCAGTGCTGCCTGTCCCTGCTCCATCCCACAAACACTTTTCTTTTTGGCTTTGAGTAAAGAACAATTTTTACAAAGCATTAATTTCTGACTCCATCTCATCTTGCAGCTCTCATTTAGTGATCACCATGCATGGTATAAATAATTAACTCTCCTTCTTCATATTAAGCCACAAGTAACAGAATTATCGAAGAGATTTTGAGAGCTATATTTGCCTCTCAATAACTAATTTGTTTTTGACTCAGCTTTAGGATCTAATAGTTTTATAGATTCATTGTATGGGAATTCAGTGATAGAAATAGTAGGTAAAATAATATTCTATTCTTYTCCTGCACTAATCCTGGTGAAATAATAAAATTTCTAGAGGAATACAATTAAACACAAATCAATGAGTGCATAACATGTGCTAACAAACCCATTTGTGCTCTGAAATCTAACTATTGCCTCTTCTAACACTCAAATTTTCCTTCCAAGTTGACTACACTTTCTTCTCAATTGCAGTAGTGTCACTCAAGAACAATTTCATTAGATTAAATGGTCTGGTGGTCAATGCAATTGTAATCAATAGCTGTAACTCCTAGAAAATAGCTGGGTTCAAACTCCCAGTCTTCCCTGCTCTGTTTTTTGATTGACTCCAGAAGTGCTGCAAAGCCAAAGCAGAATTTCTGTAAAGTATATTTAAAAAGAYCTCCAAGCCTTCCAGTTCTACCAAGCTGCCAACTCTTCTCTTTCCAAGCAAAGAGAGGATTTTTTGTAGCTGGGGATGGAGCTCAATGTCTCAGGCCCTGAGTGATGGCAGGGAGAGGGAAATGGCAAAGCCCATCCTGTCWCTGTGTGTGTACACAACACTCAGCTGCAGTTCCCTTGCTCCCATCACTGCTCCCAGACAGGAAAAAACACCCTCAGGCAGCATTTCTAAAAGGTTTGGGAGACCCAAGGAAGGATAAGGAAGGAAAGCACTGGAGTTTCTCTACATCTTGAGAGAAATTTTTAAAAAAAAATAAAATAAAATAAAATAAAATAAAATAAAATAAATTATTTTAAAATCCCTGGGTTTTGTTGCCTGGGGCAGGATGCTGCTTCTCCTCCTCCCTGCCATTTCCCCCAAGCTCAGATCAGAAGAAACCCAAACCAAGGAAGGTACTGCAGACACTGCTCCATGGATGGCATCTGCAAAAATCTCCCTGAATATTTGAGGCTGGAATTTCACAAATATTAATTCCTGAATACTTGAGGCTGGAATTCCACATGAATGGATCACAGAACCATAGACTGTTTGGGCTACTGASCTTGAGTCCACCATCAGCAGCACCACCATGTTCACCACCAAACCTTGTGCTCAAGTGCCATACCCACACCTTTTTTGAACACTTCCAGGAATGATGGCTCCACTTCCCTGAAAAACCTGTTGCAATGCTTTTTGTGAAGAAATTTTACCTCATATCTAACCTAAACCTCCTTTGGTGCAATTTGAGGACATTTCCACAATGCCCCCTTTTCCTTTTTACATGGAAGATCCGCTGTATTTGTCAAAATTATTTCAGTTTTACCCTCTCCTTCTGATCCTTTAGAGACCTTAAAGACAAAGTGCAACCYCTTCTGTCTGACACATGCAGGTATTTGCCCTGCACTTGACATTTTCCAGCCAKGCTGCATGAATGACTAAGCAGTGATCCATGGAAGTCGTGTCACCTGCAGCCTTTGGGATCCCTCTTACACAGGAGGTGAAAAAGATAATCCTTCCCCTTCTCCCTTTCACCTGAAAGATAAATCACTCTATTTGTACTGCCTGAAMAGTTAACACACTTTTATTTAGGGCTGCTGCTTCAGAGCAAGCACCACTCTGACATACTGAGGCACTTTGGGAAGCATATGTTGAAATGAGTGCAGATATTCCCAACACCACTGCATGTGGATTTATTACAGCTCTTGCACTCTCAGCAGCTGATGTATTTGTGTTTTTCATGATACCTCCAGCAGATGATAGGGAAGATGCTGCAGTTTTCCTCATATGCTTAGGAATGAAAGAAAAAGGCCTCTTGCTTTAGTATCTTATCATTCTTTTTCCTTTAGAACTAAACTCTATAAAGCCATTGTGGGAAATAGATTTGTAAAGAATTCTCAAAACTTGATAGAAGGTTCACAGAGTTTTGTGGTTTTTAAACCCATACAACCTAAACTTCCTTCTCTTTCAATAATTCCAAAAAACTAACCTCTTGTTATCGTCAACTTAAAAACCTATTTTTCCAACATTCCATTACATCCAAAAAATACTCCTCATTTTACCTTTCAATTCCAACCATCAATTAAAAAATAATTACAAAAATATCACTAATCAATTTTACCACAAAAAAAAATCACACAATATTTATCAATATTTTATAACACAAACTTTATCTCCAACCCAACAAAAACACCCACCATCAAAAATTTYACACAACATAAATAATTCACTCATTACAACACCAAATAAAAAAAAACCAAAAAAACTCATAACAACATCACCTCTCAGTTACCCTGTCTCTATAAAAACTAAGAAAACCAACAAGCCACTAACTAAAATTTCCGAAATGGCAGAAGCAATAAGCAGAACTCCACTGAAGGTGTTCCAGATCCCCTCATCCATACTAAACCGAAAACCAGCCTGGTCCCATGCCTGGCTGCTGTGAAAGCTCCTGCCTTGTCCCTTTATAAGGCACCACGTCTCTGCTGAGTATTTATAAGTGCTTTTTATTACATATTTTAGATTTAATAAAAGGTTCCATAAATAGTGTCRGCCAGGGAATGGGGCTGGGTCAATGGAACAAGTGACAGAAGAGCTGACTCCTACTTTTCCATCAAGTGAGACATTTTCTGCCCCTGCCYTGCCCATCAGTGTCAGAGTTGAGATGGTCACAACACAAAGCAACACACTCCATTTTCAGAAGGCTTTAAACCTGGTTTTCTAGCATGCATGCTTTTTACACATTCTTACAAAACTCATCAGTTTACACTTYACTCATTGGTCAGCAAAGACAAAGTGCTCATTGGAATAGTTGCAGGTCTCTCTTATTTATCCTTCTWTCTTTCTTGGTTTCTATGTCAATGACCTTGGTAGAGAATTCTTCCAGGGGTAAACATGGATCCTCTTCTCAAACTTCTCTCTGGCTCACAGAAGTCACTGTAAAACCTCTTCCACACATCAGTTCTGTGCAGACAGGTCAGGCTGAGAAGCACCAGCACAGCAGACACTTTAGCACAGCTTTGTGCTGGTCCTGAGTTCCCAGCAATGAGAGRGGCTGGAATATTTATTCTGGTGCAATAAAGCCCCAGTGCTGGCRGCCAGAGCCCTGCACATCCCCTGAGCTGGCAGAGGGCTCCAGAGCAGCGTGGCAGCAGCTCCTGCCCCTCCTGCYGATGCTGTGCCCGGGTTCTGCTGCAGCTCCAGCCCAGCAGGGCTGTCAGTGACTCTATCAATTAAAGGCTGCACTGCTGGATAATTCCCTGAGTGCTGGGAGAGCCTTGTTCTCACTGGGGTGTAACAAGAGTCATTATAATAATGACTCGCCCATTCCTCACCGCCGCAGTTTCTCTTAGCAACAGRCTGGAGCAGCAAGAGAAATGTGATCAAAGTTGAAAGAGAATTCTCTTTGATGCAAAGGAGTTTTTGTTGCTGTTTTGGTTCGGGAGGGCGGGCAGGAGAGGCTGTCAATGCAGCCAGCTAATGACAAACAGGGATAAAGCTCCACGGGGATTAGCAAAGCCTGAATGCAAGTCAAGTGCTCTGATTCTGTAATTTCAACCAAGAAGCAAAGCAACCTACAGGCTTTTTAGTGTTTAGGTGGCCACAAAGAAGCTTTGCTGTCATCTCTGAAACACTTCCTCAATAAGAAATTTCCTGGAACACCAAGGTCTTATTTCTTGCGGGGGGTTAAGTCATTGCATTATCTCCTCAGGTGAAAATTCATTATGTTCATCTTCAGTGTGTGTCTGTGAACAGCCTCTTCCTGTACAACAGGCTGCCCATCTCCCTTAGGCTGTAACAGCATCAAGTGGTGTTCAGGGCTACTTATCTTGCTCACCTGCCAATTAGCTATAAACTGTAAGAAGCATTGTACCCAAAAAGGGAAAAAAAAAAAAAAGGAAAAAACCCAGCAAGCTGGATCAGTTTCAAGTTTAATTAGTCCAAAAGAATTCAATATATTATTGCTTCAAACAAAAGAAAAAAATCATCTGAACCTTTAATCCTCTTTGAAGATGCTTCTTACTGATATATCCCATCACATATTTTTAACACTGGTGATAGTACTTAGAGAAATTGTATCCCATGCTCAGTTCAGCCAGGAAATGCATTTGATTCTCCTAYACAATTTTCACAGCAGCTTAGTAAATGCAACCTCTTTACCCCTTGTAAACCATCCCATCCATGGTACTTGGTGAAATGCTAAGTAATGAATGGAATAGCTGTAAATTAATTTAATTTGTTTGCATCTCTGATGTATAAAATATTTACCTCACATGCATGAATTTATTATTCAAGCACTGCTTTTTTTCCTAAAGGTCCTTCAAGGGTTTCCACAGTGCTGCTTGTGCCTTGTGACTCTGAGATTAAACCTGACCCCTGGGGAGAGAGCACAGGTGAGTTTCATCCCAAGGGATGAGGGGAGGCCCTGAGGATGATCCTGTCTCAGGGTCTTGCCTCAGGTGGGGTTGGGGAGCACCCACAGGAAGAAAATTACTTTAATTCAATGTACTCTAAGAGAAAATGCTTGACCCAGTAGAAACAGAAATGCTGCGTGGTCGAAAGAAAGAGGGCAAAGAAGAGGAATTGGGGGTTTATCCTCAAGGAATCTGAATGCAGCCATGAGCCAAAGGCTCCCAAGGGTGATTTCTTTACTCACAAGCTTGTGGGGTGTCTCTGTGCTGTGGCCAGAACACTTGAGCTGGGCCACTCTGCTCTGTGGGGGTGGGCTGCAGGAGGGGTGGGGGCACCTCTGTGTGTGTGGGACCCCAGTTTGGGATCCCATGGGATCTCYATCTCCTGCAGTCCTGCTCTGCTGGAGTGCAGGAGGTCCTGGTGTGCACAGGGATGGGGCAGGATGCTGCAGGACACACCCAGCCCTGGCCACACCTGAGGGCAGTGAGCCAGAGCTGAGGGGGCCAAGGGCTCTGACCCCCTCCCTGCACTGCCGTTACCTCAAAACCCTCCAAATGTCTTCAAAATCTGGATTAATTGTTTTCCACACAGGTGCAGCAGTTTGTTTTCCTTGCCCTTTGAATCAGCTCAGGTCCTAATCTGATATTTAGAGACTGGAGTTCACTGCCAATTATTAAAAAGCTTCCTSTATGCTTTCCCCATAATTGAAAAGTGCTGACTCTGTTTTATTTTAAAACKGAGCAGGTTCTTTTTGATCATCAGATTTACAAAACAAGACTGTTTCCAACACAAACTGCCTCAGGAGTAAAGGCCCTTCTTGAATGACATAGTTTCATTTAGACTCCATTTTTTTAAGCACTGAACTCTTGAAACTTAAATTCCTCGGGAGACTGGGAGATCTACTTCCCAAAAAAAGAGCAATTAGACATACAAGCTGTCATTTCAAGTTTTAAAATGTGGCATTTGGAAATGGAATGTGCACTTTTATGCAATCCATTTGCTTTCTGCTTTATTATGCAGCATCACTTTGGACCAGGACACACTTACAGCAGAGTTCTTTATTTTAACCCTTCCTTGATTTCTGAGTATTGCAAACACATTCAGAGCTTCATTTGAGTTGCTAGAACTGCTCAGAGACCCTGACTGAACCCTTCTCAGCGAGGTGGCTGTGGAATGAGCCCCAGCCAGATAATAAACCTGCACTTTTGCACTAGCTTGAGCCAAAATGCACAGAGCCAAGATTTGCTATTACCATTATCCAGTGCTGGGGTCACTTGTGCAGCTTTGGAAAACCCAAAAATCAGAACTGCAGAGGAGTYTCCTTCTAAAGGACATCTGCTCCAGGCCGGTGACAGAATTCATGCAGAGGAGCTGCTGATGATGGTGCAGAAATTGGGCTGGGAGGTAAAAGGAAAGCGCTGAAAAGCGGTTTTTTGGACACTTTTCCGTGGTTTAAGGCAGCCCTCTAGAGACAGGAGAGAGCAGTGCCGGGAGTGCRACTGCACTGGGGATGCGAGGGAATGCTGAGCTCGGAAAGGAAAAATAAACTTTATTTCAGTTTTGTTTGTTTGTCTTTATTTTTATTCTAATTTTTTGCGCTCTTCTGCTTGTGCTTTTCTT
>JACDOX010000217.1:353149-382212 GCA_014549065.1 Cardinalis cardinalis
GATTTTTATTGCACAATTACTGTTTCTTACAGCACTCCCAGCACTTTGAATATCCTGGTAAATGAGTGGTACCTGTAAAAAAGGTGAAATGTTGGAGTCCTGGATGCTGAGAATTTCAGACTTTCTGTGCTGTCAGGCACTGACACTGCATTTGACCTGAGGCCATGGAGAAGACTTCCAAAATTGATTGATAGCACTAAGACTACAGGTGTGTAGTTTGATTAGAAGTGTGTAATATCACAGGGTAGAAAACTTAGAGTTTAGGGTTTTAGAATATAGAATATAGTAATATATAGAGTGAGCAAGATGGAGGTTTTAGGRAAGAAGTTGGTCCTTCTTCTTCACCTTCTTCTTCATGGATTTGGGTAGCATTTTGTAATTGGACAGAAAAGCCCACATTGCAGACTTTGAATGATTAGTTATTGAGTTAAAAGTGAAAATAATTTAACTATCGTTTCTTAATTRTTAATTAATTCTTTAACCTTCAAAGACCTTGTATATAGAGAGAGCCATTTTGTAGCTTGTTAAAAGAATACTGTARAATTCACAACTTGYAATAGAGATAAGAAATAATAAATGYTTGAGTTTAATAATAAACACCAAATGACATCTTTRGTGCTTCAATCCTGACCTTGACAGAGGCAAAAAAGAAGCCAAGAGCTGGCAGTGGAGTTCCAGCACAGCCATGCTTTGCCCAGGGGGAAGGGAATTGCTGCTCTGAGAGCCAGGTAGAGCTGGGCTGCAGCTCTGGGAATGAGCACTCCAGAGCACATGGAAACCCATAGAAATGCCCAATTATTTCAGTAAAGTTTGGGTTAGATTTAAAACATGCACCAGTTTAACTCTGCACCCAAATTAAAATTTGCACTTGAAGAGTTTCCTGTGGATACTGGCACCCMGTGAGCTCTTAGGGCTGGATTTATCCCAGCAATGGGCAGGTCTCCATCACACCAACTTTAACKTGCCCAGCTCTGTCTCAAACCCCTGTAGCTGCTGTGTCTGAAAGCTTTACAGATCATCTGCTCAGGCCTCAGAAATCCAGAGCTGCTGGCAAGTGAGGGAAGTTTGAGATGGAGGGTCTCTGTGGGATCTCCCTCCTGAGTTCCCATCTGCTGCAGCTGCCACGGGAGATTTCCCCATCTGGCTCAGCCTGCTCCAAACAGCTCCCTGCCSTGGGGGCTGTGATGTGTGACCCTGAGAAAGCAAGTTCTGCACCAAGAAAATGTGCACMTGTCAGATCTGGAACTTAGGTCTAGTTTTTTGGGATCAGCAGTTTTCAGGCAAAATGTCAGAAAAGCCCTGTAAGAACCAGCCCATCCTGGCTTCTCTTCCCTGCCCCAAAGCAGAATAATCCACACACCTATTTGATTTCACAATAAAATGCAGTGACTTCATCTTGTATGTTTGTATGTTCTCTTCAAGCTGTATTTTGAAGGAAAATGCCTTCTTCTTTCTAGGAAGTTGAGCAAAAGTGGCACAGTGTCAAAAATACACAGTGACTCCCATACAATACCTGTTGCTTTAACCAGGTTTTYGATAAACCAAACTGTTTGCTGGAGAATCACATCAATCTTTATTTTAGTGCAAACTGATGCTGAATATTCACCCCACAGAGCTTTTTTTTTGAGAGGGAGGGAATAGAGGAAACTGATTCTAGAATTGATGGCAGAGTTTGTGGGTGGTTTCTTTATGTGCTTTTTGTATATTTTTTTTCTCTTTGCCAGCAGCCACTCCTTTTCTTTTCAAAAGAAGATTCAAGGCATTGCTGAGTTACCAAGTCATGGGGTTTAACCCGCTGTGATGGACAAGAGCTATAATTTTCATAGAATCATAGAATCATTTAGGGTGGAAAAGTCCTCTGAGATCATCGAGTCCAAGCTGTGCCTGATCCCTCCCTCGTCACCCAGCCCAGAGCACTGAGTCCACATCCAGGCATTCCTCGGACACCTCCTTCAATCTGAACAGCCCACTCTTGTTTTATGGACTCAGCTCTCTTTGAAAAGTAGGAAAACAACACGAAAGAGCCTTTTTGGGATGGCATTTTGTGTGTGCCTTTCAGAACCAATGCCCTTCCCTCAGAGCTGCAGATGTTGTACCATGTGCATCCAGATGGGTGGCATAAACAAGGCTCTTTTTCTTTTTTTATTATTTGGAAAACAACTGTAATTTCTAAATTGTTGCAGGATTGTTTACTTTGGTCCACATCTGACAGAAATAATTGCAGTCACTGAGCTGAGCAGAAATTAAAACAGAAGTATTTAAATGTCACCTGGGACAGCAGAGTAATCTGTGATTTCTGACCTCTCAAAGCAGCCAGGGAGCATCTGCTGAAAACAAAAAGCAAGATTAAACTAAGGAAAAGGGGACTCTCTTTCCTGGGGGTGGTCRGGAAAGAGGACCCCAAAGTGTTTGGGCAGATTCGTGTTAAAACCAAAAATTGTAATTTAAATAGGTAATCTCTAGATCTGACTCAAGAAATSTCCAAGTCACTGATCAGCAGATAAGGGATTGCTCTGAAACCTTGCACTGTAAGATGTTCTGGTCTTAAGCCTCTGCTGTAATTCTCATCTAGAGAATAGGTATTAATATCAATAAACATTGCCCAGATGAAGTGCAGCTGTTCATTTCTTCGCATTCACTGAGGAAGGCCAGAAATATTCAGCATCACATACAAACTGCTCCTGTCATCCCCAAAACTTCAGCCAGACCAAGTTCAGCAAGGTGTKCTAGCCCCAGGGGTGCTCATGTCTGGATTTTTGGCAAGCACTTATACACCTGGATGTGCATCTTGAGGAATTGTAACTGTAGGTCCTTACCATGCAGATTATATATATTTAAATCTATGATTTTACTGAGTCAGGATACTTTTTGGTCACATCTTTATACCCTAGGAGGGTATGAAACAGCAAAGCWGCACAAACCTCCTTACCAAAGCCTCTTCCTCTTGCCAGCCTTTGATATTTTCCTTCCTGGCTCCTGATTTTTTTTTTGTATTGACCCCTAAAATGCAAGTTATCTGTGAAATGATAGTTATAGCAGCATCTCTATTCCATGGGCAGGGAGCCTGAGCAACTGGCAACCTGAAATAACAACCCTGAGCAATTTGGTTGTGCTTTTTTTGATGCTCTTGTTTTCACCTCCCCCAACCCCATGCTGGCATGATAAGCATAATCATTTTCTCCCTTGGACTGTATTTAGGCCATATGCTGGAATTTGATCCAACAGTCCCCATTTGCTAAGGATAAGAAATGGCTTTAATGCTGCACACCGACATGTGAATCCCATCAATTTTTCCCTGTTTCATTTCTTCCAATCACCCAACCAATTGGCTTGAGCAAGCAATTCAGGGGGAAAAAAAATAAATGTAATAGAGTTCCCTCTTTTGAGAAAGGTACTTCTGTCCAATTGCTTTCATCTTGAGAATACAGCTCTGAGGTCTGTTTCCAGGGATGTCCTCCAGCAGGCAGCATGAATTGCAAAATCAGTCACACAAATGGCCTCCCATATATAAAAATAACCAATATATCAACAGGGCTGAAGCCAAGCAGCTGTTAAAATAACTACCAGATCAGTAGCACTAAACTTACAACAGACAGATGCATCTGAAAAGGGAAAGTCCATGGCTTTTTTAGCTTGATTTGTGTTGTTGCTTCATTTTTTATTCAAGATACGAACATTCTGAAAARCAAATGCTAAGAATTTGAAGAGATTGCCATAACAAAAGCAAATACAGTGTAAGTGTAAAATTACTGGGGGAATATTCCTGTTTCTAATCCGGCAGGGTGCTGTGGCTGAGGAAAAAATTGGGATAAACTTTGTGGTGGAAAAGCCTTTTTGGCTGGGTTCTGTCACCCCTGCTTGTGCTCCACAGAGTTTTGTGTCTTCCTTGCTGCTGCCTTATCCTGCACGAGACAGCAATTCCCTTTTAGGCTCAACTCTACCCATATTCATGTTCCTAAAGTTTTCCAAGTGGTTTTTTTTGGAGTTCCATCAGGAGGATGGAGGTGTCTAAGACAGGGAGGTAATGAGATAATGTGGCCAAATAAAAGCAGGGTTATGGAAYTCTGACAGGGACACCTTCCACTAGACCAGGTTGCTCCAAACCCTGTCCACCCTGGCCTGGAACATTTCCAGGATGAAGGCAAATAATGYGAATTTCTGTTACATATTATATAARATGAKAATAACYTTGTCTKTTTATGAGTAACAGGATTTAATGAGAGTATAGTGGCTGAAATACAATGATTCATCCRTCTTAGAAGAGAGACTTGTTAGCAAAATTCATGCTGATGTCAGTGAGGCCAGAATTTTACCTATTAATTGATTTTAAAAATGCAAATA
The DNA here is from genome assembly GCA_014549065.1 of Cardinalis cardinalis. Taxonomy (NCBI): domain Eukaryota; kingdom Metazoa; phylum Chordata; class Aves; order Passeriformes; family Cardinalidae; genus Cardinalis; species Cardinalis cardinalis. The sequence goes on from JACDOX010000217.1 coordinate 357,491, forward strand.
TATCCTCTTATCTAAAGAMAATTACTTTATAAATTAGTGCTACCTAGATAAAACTCATAGAAATAAAACTCATTTTACCCTTTAGGTAAAAATACATTGGCAAGTGAAAACAATTCTGGCTACAAAAACAGTTGAGAAAGTTCAGATTTAGTATATCTTCAAAGCCCAAAGTGTTTGAGTTGTGCCCAAGGCTCAGCATAAACAGATATTGAATCAATATATTCAACAGATTCCATTCAAAYGGAATGGGGAAGGTTCATTTTGAGCTCTAATGACTCCTTACATAACCCTGGGTKGATTCAGTGCTTTGGAAGCCCTGAAGATGAATTTCCTGTAGCTCTAATATTAATTTGAGCGTGTTTTCTGCTGTGCTGGCAGCTGCCAGGCTTACAGGAGACTGGTAATTCATTTTATCAGATGGTTTTCAAAGGGTAAAACAGGTGCACCAGACTTCACAGCCAGTGCCTGGGTACCCCACAGGCATCTGTCAGAGCAGAAACTTCCTCCCAGGGTTTTGATGGCTTTATTTGTTTGAAATGTGTCAGCAGTGTTTACTTGATAATTAGGAATGTTTGCTTAGCAATTGGTAATGTTTAATGAGGTATGTTGGTAAGGAGRGTGTCTTTTTAGGCTCTGGAAAACAGGTTTTGAAGGTGCTGTGCTGCAGGGCTGAACAGGGAATCACAGAATTATAAAGTTATTTAGGTTGGAAAAGACCAAGGGAAAAAAAAAAAGGTGAGTCCAATGGTTCCCCCAGCACTGACCCACATCCCCAGGTGCCACATCCACACATCCCTCCAGGGATGGGGACTCCACCACTGCCTTGGGCCTGTTCCAGTGCTTGACAAATATTTTGGTGAAGAAATCTTCCCTGATATCCAAACTAAACCTCTCATGTCTCARTTTGAGGCCGTTTCCTCTTCTCCTGTCACCTGTTAGAAACCAGCTGTCATCTGGCTGTCCTCTCCTGTCAGGAGCTGTGCAGAGCCACAAGGTCYCCCCTGAGCCTCCTTTTCTCCAGGCTGAAYCCCTTCCCAGCTCCCTCATCCCATCCTGGGGCTCCAGTTCACTCCCAGCTCCATTCCCTGCCCTGGACACGCTCCAGCCCCTCAACTCCTCGTCATGAGGATCCCAAACTGTCCCCAGGACTGGAGGTCCCCCAGCAGTGCCMGCACAGGRGACARTCACTGCCCTGGTCCTGCTGCCACRCTGCTCTTCATGGACACAGGAGCTCCTCAGAGGAGGAGGATGCTCTGGGAGAGATGCAGGATTTGCTGTTGGACTCGGTTCTGTCAGGGCATCCCCAGAGTTCCCCTTCACTGCTGGGCTCTGACRGAATTTGCACAAAGCTCCCATTGACATTTCACCCCTGTTCTCCATTTCCAGCCCCTCCAGCATCTCCCCGTTCCCACATTTTCCGTGTCCCCTTCGCCCGCCCGGCCAACGCCACGCGAGGGCGGCCTCGGGCTGCGCATCCCAGGAAAAGCGGCTGGAATCGCTTCCCGAACCCGCATCCCGGGAAAAGCGGGCTGGGATCACCTCCCGAACCCGCATCCCGGGAAAAGCGGGCTGGGATCACCTCCCGAACCCGCATCCCGGGAAAAGCGGGCTGGGATCACCTCCAGAACCCGCATCCCGGGAAAAGCGGGCTGGGATCGGCTCCCAACCCCTCCTAATCCCGGGAAAAGAGGGCTGGGATCACCTCCAGAACCCGCATCCCGGGAGAAGCGGGCTGGGATCGCCTCCCGAACCCGCATCCCGGGAAAAGAGGGCTGGGATCGGCTCCCAACCCCTCCTCATCCCGGGAAAAGAGGGCTGGAATCACCTCCCGAACCCGCATCCCGGGAAAAGCGGGCTGGGATCACCTCCAGACCCCGCGTCCCGGAAAAAGCGGGCTGGGATCACCTCCCGAATCCGCATCCCGGGAAAAGCGGCTGAAATCGCCTCCCGAACCCGCATCCCGGGAAAAGCGGCTGGAATCGCCTCCCCGATCCTCCATCCCGGGAAAAGCGGGCTGGGATCACCTCCAGAACCCGCATCCCGGGAAAAGCGGGCGGGAATCACCTCCTGGCCCCTCCATCCCGGGAAAAGCGGCTGGAATCACTTCCCCAACTCATCCATCTCGGGAAAAGCGGGCTGAGATTACATCCCAACTCCTCCATCCCGAGAAAGCGGGCTGGAATCACCTCCCTGTCCCTGCTCATCCCGGGAAAAGCGGGCTGGAATCACCTCCCGAACCCGCATCCCGGGAAAAGACGGCTGGGATCCCCTCTCGGCTCCTCCATCCCGGGAAAAGTGGGCTGGAATAATCTTCCGGCTCCTCCATCCCGGGAAAAGCTGCTGGGATCACCTCCCTGCCCCTGCTCATCCCGGGAAAAACGAGCTGGGATTACATCCCGACCTCTCCATCCCGGGAAAAGCAGTCTGGAATAATCTCCCGGCCCCGCATCCCGGGAAAAGCGGGCTGAGATTACATCCCGACCTCTCCATCCCGGGAAAAGCGGCCTGGAATAATCTCCCGGCCCCGCATCCCGGCCCCCGAATCCCTGAAAAAGTGAAACTCTTTGCAGAACTCTTTGAACWGCAGATACGTTAGAAATTCATCATAAATATAATGGTATTTCCAAATTACCCGCATTATCCCTGTTTTTCATGTCTTTTGTACTTCACCGTGACTTGGTAAAGAACTCACGCCGGCTGCTTTCATTTTGGGGGTGATTTACAGCAATTCACCCTCCAGGCACTGCTGTGCTCCTGGGGTTACCGTCTCTCACCGGCTTTTGTCTGCTCTTTATTGCTCCTGTGCAATTATTTCGCTGGTACAAGGGGATAACTGAGTGAGGTATAACCATWTGAATGCTCCTCTGATTACTTGTGATGCCTGTAACACACTGAGGAGGATTTCTCAGCGTTAGGAAATTCTCTGGCAAATTCCAGCAGAAACGAAGAGAATTTAAAGATTTTAGAACTGAGTAGCTGAGGCCATCAATATACACCCATCCAAAGAGTCAGGCAGCTGGGAAATAGCAGGGCCCTACAGCTAAAATTACCCAGATCCTACATTTAGTGGCAGACTGGAGGCTTTTCTTGGGAATTCAGCCCCAGAGGCAAATAACTGATGGTGGCAGAGGGAAGGGCTGCAGTGTCAGCTCACAGCTGTCCCACCATCCCGGCATATAAACACATCCCACACACACAATGGATCTCTCCAGCCCTTTGGATGTGATGCAACACTTTTTTTTTTTTATTTTCTTCTCGATTCAGACTTGCTGATAACATTTTTTTGCCCCCAGCAAATATCCAAAACCTTTCTTTGTTTACACACAGAAGTCAAGTCACACCTCGTTTCTCTACTCCTTGATTCTCCTTATGAGTCCTAGTTTGGACTGAGAGTTTCGAGGTGAAAAAACCCCCATTCCTTCCTAAAGAAAAAGCATAGAAACCAGGCTTTTTTTTTTWAATTTTTTTTAAKAGCAACACGTGTGTGGTTTGGTTTGTTTTCCCCAGCAATAACAGACCAAAGCAACTGAGCATACATCTCCTTTGTTCACACGGGATGTCAGTGAAATCCCCTGTAAGACAGAGGCAGCATCTTTCCCTTGAGCRGTTATTTGTATCCAATAGCTTCCTGATTAATTAATTTACTGGTATTTTGCATATTTATAATTTCTTAATGAGATCAGTTGTGAAAGTGTGAAAGTCTTGTGCTGCCAAGACCAGCTGCGAGGTTTGGGACACGTGTTGGCCACACCTTTTCCCCTGGCTGTACAAATGTGTCCCCAGCCCCAGCAGGTGACATGGCAGTGTGACATTCAGTGACTTTCCAGAGGGCAGAAAAAGACAATACCCAAAACAATGCCTGGAACATCAAATAAAGTCTCTTTTTGCAGGCTACCTGTCGGGAAAAAAAGGCTGCTTTTACAAAAAACATGTTCTTGAGATCCTGCAAAGGTGTACTGAGAGAAATTGCTGCAAAACAAAAGCAACAGGGAAGAGTTAAAATTCCAATTTTCCTTATGAGTGCTGAGTTTTTCTTCCAGTTTGGAGTGCCCTGCTCCAGTGTGATGTTTGCCACAGGCACACGAAAACCACATTAAAGAGGATGGATGTCACCTTGCTGTGCTTTTCCCACCCACAACCACAACAGCAGGTGATGGCTGGAGAAGTTTTAAAACCCCCAAACTGATGTGCTGAGAGGTGGAGCCTCCCCAGGCACTGCAGCTCACAGGTTTTATCTCTGGGGGCMAGGTTTGTTTGCCCAGATATGTCCTCCTTAATTTCATGTTTGCTGAAAGCAAAGGGATCAGAGCAATCAGTCCTGGCATCTCTGCTACTCAAGGGAATGTCAATTAATCCAGATAGCCACATGCTGATTGTTCTCCCTGTTACTATTATTCTGTATCATTTCCGAATCTTCTCRGACATTTGCAGGCTCTCTCTGCTATTATGGATCTTAATTAGGCAGTTTCAAGCCCTGGGAAGCTGTTCCTGGGTTCAGATGTCCATTATGGAATTTTATTGTGTTTTTTCTCAGCAAGTGGGTGGCAAGCAGGTAAAAAATGGGGCTGTTACAGAGGATCCCCCTTTCCAAATGACRAAATTATAGAATTATTATAGAATTATGGAAAAGCCTGGGTTGGAAAGGATCTCAAAGCTCATTTAGTTCCAACCCCCTCAGATATCTTCCAAGGCAGGATTTCAGCAGCACCTCCAGGTCCACATGAAGACCCTGCAGCAGCTTCATTTCCAAAGCTGTACAAAGGGTGGAAAACACAAAGAAAACATGGCTTGTCTAGGTCCTCACAGAAAAACATCAGGAGAGACAGGAGTAGAGCCTCGAGGCAGGAAAGTTTATTGTGAGAGCATCCCTGCCTGAGGAACCTCACAGCAGTGGAGATCTTAGGCAGAAAATGATTATAATATTAAATATTTGTGTCCAATAATGTACAGAGGAGATCCCTGTGGGAGTTCCCTCCAGGGTCACTAACAGGGTGTTGCCATTACTTTTCTTTCTGTTTGTCCCTTTCATCTGGTCCTGGGTTAAAAAAAAAAAAACCTCTTTAGAATAAAAGGTGTTATAAAGTGTACACAACCTTTTGTCTGCTCACATTGACCGTGTAAGCTGAGCTTCTTATGAAGCTTTTCAAGTTACCTAAATTTAGAGTGCACTGCAAAACACGTAAAAAAAAATAAATTACATAGTGAGGAAGCACCCTGTGGAAAATAAGGGTGGGAAAAGAGGCCTGGGAGAGGCTCATAATAATAATCAGACATTATTATTTAATCTCTGATAATAATCAGAGATGAAATCCAAACTCTGTGCAGGCCAAGGCTCATTTGTGTCACCCGGGATCCTGGCGTGGTCCTTGGGAAGTGGCACCATATGGAGCCCAATGTTGACAGAGATGGAAAATTGCATTTCCACGAGCAACACAGCTGCCTTTGTGGGCATTAATCAACAAACTGAAAAGCTGAAACTGAAGGGGAAATAATTACTAATGATGATGATGTTGAGAATGATAATAATAATAAAAAGACACTTGGAGAGATTAAAGGCAAGGAGGCTTTTCTGGATGTGACTAAGGAAATCCAGCCCAACCTTCCAGCATGGCTGTGAGGGGAAATTTTTTTAGCTATTGATAAAATCTTTTTGATATGTGCTGAGTTGTGCAGGGCCCAGGAGTCCTTTGGTAAACCTGGATTAGACAATTRAAAAATAATAAATACGTAAAGCATAATTTCTTTTGCTCAAAACTGCCTCTAAGCCTGTGTTTAAAAGCTTAGCTGAGAGTCCTGAATGTTTTCATTTTCTGTAGGGCAGTCTGCAATAAGCAAGTTGCTGAAATTAAACTGGTGATTTTAATGAGTTTTTCAACTATAGGTACACAAATACCCACAGACAAATTAATATTAAAAAGAAAAAAAAGTGTAAGAACATCCTGATGAGGCACCAAGCCTAACCAGGGGATTAACTGTGTTAGAAAGAAGTATTGGGGAAAAAAAAATCATATTTTATAAGGAATGGAAAAACAAAAGAATAATCAGAAAAGTTTCCGTATGCTCCATGTCATTAAGGAAGGGAATAAAATGAAAAGTGACAAAAGTTAATTTTTTTAAAGGCTTTGGGAAGGATTTTAATACAAACAGCAAAAGCTTGTTATAGCATGTAACCATGAAAAGGAAAGAAGCTGGATTATCATGCAGGAAGGGTATTTTAGAGCTCAGAGATAATCCACATAAGGCCCAAACTTAATGGAAGTTCTGCTTCCTTTTTTTCAGAGATAAAGGAAACAAGCACAGCAGAAACAAAATAAATTAATGAAGTGAACGAGGGTATGAAAATGGAAATTACTTCATCAAACTGCTGCATAAATGCAAACTGCCTGCAACAACTGACAGCAAAGAAAATGAAAGAAGCTGGTCATGAGAAATGACATCTGACACCATTATTTCTGAGGAATGGATCAAATGACAGAGTGACAAGATAAATAAWGTAAGATAAGGCAAAGCTGGGTGTGGCCCTGAGCAACCTGRTCCAGTGGGAGGTGTCCCTGCCCATGGCAGGGGGTGGAACAAGGTGATCTTTAAGGTTCCTTCCATCCCAAWCCAGTCTGGGAYGCTGACAACAAACCCAGGTGTTTTCTGCATCAAAACTGAAWCAGGAAGAAGCAGCAAACTTAATTTTTCCATTAAAACCCTGGAGGGAAAAAAAATAAAAAATGCTATTTTCATGTTAAGATGGGTCATAATGGCATAATGCTTGAAATGAAGGAGTGGCCTGCATTACAAGAACTGTAATTTGCTGTGCCATAGGATGTTGCAGTACGTGAGGATAGAGAAACACATTTGCAGACAGCACCATCCTTATAAATTTTCACACCAAAGAAAATCAGTGGATTGCTTCTTTACACAGCCAAAAATCTCATTTATTTGTGTATGAAGCAATTTTGGAGTCCAGCAGATCTCTCTTGCACTCAGCCTTGGGAATATTCATGAGTTGTGATTGCAGGCGRGCACACAAATACATGGAAAAGCTTTCATAGAGCTCCTCTGAGTGAGGTTGCTCCAAGTGTGGCTGAACAAAACACAAATGCCACCCCAGTGTTAATAAAAGTGTTAAATTTGGAGCAGTTCCTGCCAGTATAAACACATGGAAATGTTGAGCTGATCWTTCTCACCCTCACTGTAACTGTAGGGAAGGGGGAGTCAATGGAATCATGGAGTCGAGATTGCTCATCATGGACATTTAAATTACTCCCCCAGAGGCTGTAATTTCTCAGAGGAACTTGCTCATCCCAACTCATTTCACACACTAATCATGCCTGTAATTTGTTCTGAAGATTTCTGCCCTTCTCTGGTTTGTCTCTGGTCCTGTCAGTCCTCAGGGATGGCATCTCCTGCCCTGGGCCTGCTGGGCACCCTGGGCCTGCTGGGCACCCCGGGCCTGCTGGGCACCCTGGGCCTGCTGGGCAGGAGCAGGACGGTGCCTGGGGGTGTCAGCTTCTCCCTGTGACAGTGACACGACCCAGGGAGTGTTGTCAGGGGGGTTTAGGTTGGATTTCAGGGAAAGGTTTGTCCCCAGAGGGTGCTGGCACTGCCCAGGCCTCCCAGGCCCCGAGGCTGCCAGAGGGACCATCAACTCACGATATATATATATATATAAAACTCCTTCTCTTTTTTGGGAGGAGCCAACACTGAGCCATTTCAACCTAATTTCCCAAAATGAGGGCACAGGAGAGGCAGGGTTTGGTCTCCCAGCCTGGTGCTTCAGCAGGCAGGGACCCCAAGTGCCTGAGGGACACRGCTCTCTTCAATAAGGTTTAATGAGCCCCAGTGAGGCCTGCTGGGCTCCCTGGATTTTACTGCCCTAAAAAGAGTGAACATGGTCTTTTCCTCAGCCTCCCAGTGGGGTGTGAGCCACAGAGCTCAGGTGTGTGCCCTGGCCCTGCCCCAGCACAGCTGCATCACTGAGCTTCAGCACAAACTGAGATGCTGAGGAACCAGGGGCAGGTGCAGCTCCTGYGCCCACCACCCCAGAGACCTCCCTGGGCACACAGGGAGATGCCCAGGCCTGGGAGCAGAGGATTTGCAGCTTGCAGCCTTAGATTTAGGTGCCAAATCCCACCTAAATCCTTGTTTAGGAAATTTAATCCTCTATTGAGTGCAGCCTCCAGCTCTCTCTGCTTTAGTTCACCTGTAAAGCATTTCTGGCCTGAGGCTGGGAGGTTTTTGGAGGCTTTTTGCCTTTGGTTTGCAGCAAATTTGTCCAGCAGGGCCTGGGGAGGATTTCACAACTTCTTGCTACTTGCCCGCCCAAGAAAAGCAGCTCGCAAATTGATGCCTTTCATTTGTGCAGCTTGAGTATATAAAATGTCACCAAACCAGGAAATAACAAATGATGTGGAGGATTTCTTTGCAGCAAACAGCTTGTTAATGCTGGAAAAATGCCTCTCAGTGGCTCTGCTAATTGTTGGGATATTTTACAGCRGTGGAATTTTTGCTTAAGAATCTCCCAGCTATGTAAGAACTGCAAAAATAAAGGAAAACAGGTAAGACTGAGCATTCAGGACAGACCTGTGTCAGGAGACGGGCTTGTTGGAGAGAATTAAAATCACAGTTTGTTCAATGTAACCAGACAGTGAGTATGCAGTCCTTGGCTATTTATAACTCTCAAATAAGGCAAGCAGACAGCTAATATAGCCAGGGGCCAGCAGGAACAGTGCAGTGCAGCTTTATTAGCAAACCTAGGTGGACATGTCATTTGATATAACCATGTGGGAAAGTATTTTTATGGTGTGTGTGTTGAGAAAGGTCAGAGATGCTTTAAAAATGAAATTAAATGAAATTAAACCTTATTGAAGATAGCCGTGTCCCTCAGGCACTTGGGGTCCCTCAGAGGCTTAAAGATGATCTTTAGAGAGAAGTGGGTTAATCACAGGGGACTTCAGTCTGYGTGGAAAAATCCAACAGAGCCAGATTTGCAATAATGGGGAAAGAAACACATTATTTAGGAGCATATGGCAATTATCAAGCAATAGAGAATAATAGCTGCTTAATTATAAACTCCTGCATGCAGACTTTCTGACAGGCAAGCTGCAAATGCTCTCTGGAAAATGCTACAATCAAAATAATTCCATGGGGCTGTGACATCTGAATTCCATGGATGGGTACTCAGCGAGGATGGGTCAGCCCAGCTGGAGCAGAAGGGTTGGTGGCTTTCACACACCTGAGTTTGCATCTCACAGGGACAGCTTTGTGCTGGGAAAAATCAAAGAAAACAATTTGCCCCAGTCAGTGATGTTTAGAGGTGTTTCAGTTTATTCTTTGCTGGGTTTTTTGACTGGAAATATTTGCAATATTTGAAATATTTTGGTTTGCTTTTGTGTTGGAGCCCCAGAGGGGCTGTGGCGGTGCTGGGGTGGCTCCTCTGCAGCTCCCGCCATCCCTGGGGGAAAGCCACTCATCCCAGGAGAGCCCCAACACCATCCACACACTCAGCTTCTGCCTTGGCTAAGAACTTTATCTTTTTGTATTCTTAAAATAAAAAACCAAACCACAAAGCCAAAAAAACCAAACAAAAAAAAAAAACCCCTCAAACCATTTATGAAGACCATTTTTCTGTACTTTTTTTCATCTATTTCATTAAAAACTAAATCAGTGAAAAGCTCAAACCACTCCCAATACAGCTCCATTTTTTTAAAGAAAGAGAAAAAGAGTATTAGTTTCTTCCCTTAAAATTTTCAAGAGGTGCAATGTACAGGAAGAAAGATAAATATGTAGGAGCTGTGTTCTGTTTGGAGGCACAGCAGAAACCATGCCTCAAGTTAATTAAACAGGTGAATTAATTCTGCCCATGGAGTGATTTCCTCATGCATGGGRACCTAAAGCAAGTAACCTTAAATATAATGATCCTTTCAGACATTCCTTATTGCTTACTCACCCTGCACTCACTAGTAATGATTGTTTAATTGTTGTGCAAAAGTTAGATATTATTAGCTATGGTTTAGCCTCCCTCTGCCTTATACTGAATTCAAGTATGCTGTTAGCTTCTATTTTTGTCCCAATAACTTCATTTTCTTCGGGAAAAACATCCATCCATCACTATTATAAATTCAAGAAAAATGATTCCTCCATCCAGAAAAGAAATCTGTTTCCGTTTTTTTTTTTTTTTTTTAGCTCTCAAATGCGTTTTATTACAGTTTTTTTAAATTTTATTTGTGTCAGTGAAGATATGGAGTTTCCTTAAGAACCAGGTCAATGGTAAGTGACTGGTATGTTATTTTAAAATAAATGGGGTGATAGAATCAAAGAATTGTAGACTGGTTTGGGTGGGAAGGAACCTTAAATCCCATCCAGTGCCATCCCAGCCACGGCAGGGACACCTTCCACTGCCCCAGGCTGCTCCCAGCCCCAGTGTCCAGCCTGGCCTTGGGCACTGCCAGGGATCCAGGGGCAGCCCCAGCTGCTCTGGGCACCCTGTGCCAGGGCCTCACACCCTCACAGGGRACAATTCCTTCCTAAAATCTAAGCTAAACCCACCCTTTTTCAGTTTGAAGCCATTCCCTGTGCCCTGTCACCTCATGCCCTTGTAAATATTCTCTGTGCAGCTCTCCTGTGGCACCTCTAGGCCATGGGAAGCTGCACAGTTTCCTTGTGATTTCTTTATCCTTTTCACTTTTAATCTTTTCCTCAGAATCCATTTTTGATGTTTATCTMGATGTTGGGAAAGGCAGCAGCAGGACAGAACTAAAGTGTTTGTGAGCATTTGAACTCTCCTTTCACTTCCAACCCAAATGCAGCCAGAAATCAACCTTACATTGCTGCAGCCAGAGCAGGGAGAGAGAGAGCGAGCAGAAAAGTTCAGCTTGGAAGGCAAAGGTTTGATGTTCTTTCATTTCTCTCTGTGCTGGAAATGCCCTTGAACAGAGAGATGCCAAGAGTGGCACAGCTTGTGGCACCAGCTCATGGACCTCTCTGCTCCTCACCCTCCTCTACAGCAACACAAAATGAAACTCACCTTGTGCTATCAAAATTAGGGCAAGCTGCAGTTATTAAAAAATCGGGAGAAAATTAATTCCATCTATCAAAGCATCATCCTTCTCACAGAGCAACCTGGAAAACTGCGAAGCCCAGTGAAAAATATCYCATTTTTATTTCCACCACTGCTTTTGATCTGAGTTTTGCTGGGGAGTGTCACAGGGTTTTATATTTTTAATTGCTCCTGGGAGCAAAATCTCAAAGAGTCCACTTGAATAACAAGATAGCTTTGAATTTAGTGAGTGGAAATCAACAACTTAAGRGGGAAGCGATTTCTTTTTGTTGGTGAAAAAAGCAGTTTTACCTTCTAGAAGCACATTCAGCCTGCATGGGTCCTGTAAGACTTGCAAATGCAAGAGGATGTTGTTAAAAACAGAGGCCACAGTGCAGAGTGAATGCAAACAGAGCCAGGTAAGAGCACACTGAATATCACTCAACAAGTGGACTAAAATGTTTGTTATTCCCCATTTTACCTCTTCACCAACCATTTGAAAGTTTATATTTCTTTTCATCTTTTCTACAACAGCAGACATCTCTTTTTGTAACCTGAATTCATCTTATTATTTTTCTTAAAACAGGAATAAAGCCAGGTCACATGCTTAAAATCACAAGAATCTTTTTAAATGCTCAATTTTCAGTGTCTTTAGAATAATTATATWAGTTTAATTTTACTCCATTTCTTTCTCTCTTTTTTTGGAAAAAATGATGCAGTTCTACTGGAAAATATTTATTCCCTTGGCTAAGGACAGTGTTGATACCACCTTTAATTCATGCTGCTGTTTTGTCAATGGCAAACCACAATATTTCCATGTGCAAGGAATGTTTCCTATACACCATTCTGCATAAAAAGGCATGAAAATAAACCCATTCCTTTAGAGAGAAAAGAACTGGTGGGACTGGGAGAAGTTTCCATCCCTATGAATAAAATACTCTTTTGTTTAGGTCAAAAAGCAGCAACCCCCSCAAAAAAGCAGTTTCCTTGTGCATCACCCACTACACTTGTCAAAATAAATTGTATATTATGTATTTAGAAGAAAACAATAACCAGGGAATTAGCTCAGGCTAATTTAAACCAAATTAATTAATCTACCTCAGGAAAATACAAATCACCAGCTTGCTAWTTTTTTTTCCAAAGCTTTTTATAACTTTGCCAGAGGAAAAATTCCAGAAGAGCAATCCATAGCTGCACATGCAGCTGCCTAAAACACGAAGAAAATAATTTATTTCCCTGTGCCTCTGACATTTTTCTTGGGTAAAAAAGATATTTAAGCTTCACAGCACAAATATCAAGACTGTAGGATTTTCATTTTTCTGGGATGGACTCATTGTGTGCTTGCCTCTGTGAGATGAAGCAGAAGAACCAGGACAATCTTTTTGGCCCATCCTTTGTGAGTCCCTTGTAATTTTTTTTTAAGGGTTTGTCTTCTTTCAACTTCAGTGTCTTCTGGGGACTCCTGTCAGTAATTCCTTACTCAGAAGCCAAATTGCACATATTTTTACTTCCCTGCCACTTTAGTTCTCAGTGACCCCCTAGAAACRCTTTCTGGGGAAATAGTTGTGAAAATCCACACTGATACCAAGAATTTATCTTTTTTTTTTTTTTCCTAAAAACATTATCATAAATAATAAAGGCCAGTTGCAGAGATATTCATGAAGACTGTATAGTAGGAATTGCAAAGGTAGCCYGGAGGAAAATGTTGGTTTTATTCAGGTAAGCAGATAAATGACGTTTTTAAAAGCTGCGTTGTGCTTGTGTGTGAATTTATATGTTTCTATATATATATAATATATGTATATATGTGCTTGTGTGAGTATTTATATACATAGATGTTAGAGTTCTAGACACTAAAAATTTTAAACTTTCTGTACTAACAGACTCTAACTCCCAAGAAAACACTACCTTCAACCTAAAACCATAGAGAAAGCTTCCAAAATTAATTAATAACACTAAGATTACGAGAGTATCATTTGATCAGAAGTGTGTAATATCACAAGGTAGAAAACTCAGAGTTTAGAATTTTAGGATATAAACTATAATATATATATATATAAAACAAAAATAAAGATTTTAGAACAGAAGTTCATCCTTCTTCTTCACCTTCTTCTTCATTTGCAGCTGCTGTCTACCAGCACATGCACCTCAGGGATGTGAGATTTGTTACAGGAATATGGAGGAAATCTGGGAAAGTGTTAATAACACCTTCTGGAAGAGTCTGTAGAGCCCCCACTGATAAATCCCACAAACTCTGCTGGCACTGAGGGTCTCCTGGATTCACGTGTCAAAAGCCACCTGCAAAGTCCTGGTGGATTTCCAGCTTCTTGGGCCCTCTGTGGGTACAACCATGTCCACAGGGATATAAATAAAGAAGGCATTTTACCCTGGAAATGCACACGAAATAGATCCTTGATAAAAAATAATTTACAGCAATGATGAGAAACCACAAAAGATAAAACCCCATTCCAAAGCCAAATCATCCTCCCCAACTGAAGACCACAGACAAAACTAATAACTAGAAGCAATTTATAAGGAGCTGAGAACACCATGAGAATAGGGGAATAAAATACATTTTGACTAGAACAATATAATGTTATTGGCAACACAATGGCATACAAGCCTCTGGAGGTGTCATGCTGTCTTCCTTGATTAAAAGCTTGAAGAGAAGCATGAGTATTAATTTAGAAAAACTGTTTATATCTTCTGTCTCTCTAGAATATTATTAATTGGAGTGTGCAAAATTAGGTCTTCAGAGCTCTTGCAAATTACTGTAAGCAGCAAGTCTTTATGCAGAAGGATAAAGCAAGGATTTCAGAAGCTTTGGGAGAAGTAATTAAGTTCTGTTACTTGCAAAGTTCTGTTTGTTTACAGGAAGAACTTTCCCTACAGAAGTGGACATAGTTATTTTTCTTTGTTTTCCTAACAAATATTTCCTGAGGGATGACTACCAAGATTAATTAATCCTATTAAATCTAAGGCAGAAAACATCTCACTGCTGTGAGAGATTTGAAAATCTGCACTGGTTGTCCTGGATCCTCAGGYTCCATGACTTGGAGCATCAATAATATCACCCCATCCAAAGGCAGGGGACAGCTGAAAAAATGTCATTTGCAACAAATTCATTCTTCCAGCTGCCTAAAGAGATTAATTCCACTTTTAAATGGGTTCAGGTAAGACAGACATGCCTCTCTGATCTTTCCTTTAGTGACAGCATGGGATCCATGAGCAGCTTTATTCCTGGGTATTTGGTGGTGTGGGAATGGAGAAAGTGTTTTACATTCATCTCTCCCTTTAGGATTTGAAGTCAAAATCCACCATTCCTTTTCTTTTTTATCTGAATCCATCTTCACATACCTGGGTACTTTTAAGAGATACAAATCTGGGGCTTAAGGACAGAAAGAAAGCAAAAAAATCATTGAGTGGTTTGTACCATGGAGCAGTAATTTGAAAAAAAGATAGGGGTCATATTGTTACCTAAGCAGTTAAACAATTTAATAATTGTTTAAAATAAAAACTGTTGTTTAAAATAAATAAAAAATAATGCAATTTAGTAATCAAATTATTCCCTAATTTTCACAGCAGTCTCTCAAYGGAGGCTTAAACTCTCAAGCTCTGCAGGTCAATCCAAGTGATGGTTTTCCCATGAAWAAGGGTTAAAGGATTGGGACCCCAAATGTGCAGCTGGTGCTGAGCAGAGAGCAGTGGCTGGGAGGATGATGYATGCTCAACCTCCAGCTAAAGCCATTACACTGAGAGCAAAGGAGCTCAGGGAGTGCCCATTGCCCAGATCCAATTTTCATAGCAATGTGTTGCTGAGAGTGCAAATTACTGAAAATTTGCCAATCCAAAGGTAATATTCAGAAAAGCCTTTCCAGTAAAAGTGGAAACAGCCTCTCAGTTAGCAGCGCTGCTCTTCCAATAAAGCACAGGTGGAATAAACCGCACATAATTTCAATAAATAAACCCAAACACAAAGCAAACAGCCTTGTAAAAATACTGGGGAGAGGAATTGCATTCTAACACTGAGCACATGGAAATAAACCCTTTTGGAATGCTTCCACTCCAGCTGAGTTAGAAGTAAAATAAACCTTCATGTGCAGGCAAAGACTGATGGATTTCTTGGCGGGAGGAAGATCAAGTAGCTGAGTATTACCAGTAGAAAGGTGGGAATGSTGCATCCTAGCAAAGCCTAAAGTTTGTCTGCTAAAGTGGCTTTTCCCCACCTAATCATTTCACTGCCCCTCACATATGACATATTTCCCTGCCTCCTTTTCCACCAGATTCATTCCCAGGCTTCTCCCTGTCCATTCCCACAGGYGATGATGTGGCTGCTCAGGTCTCTCACATCCCCATGGAAAGGCTGTGCTGGTGGTGTGTCCTGTAACCCCTCTGTGGGTCCATCTGTGTCACCAGCCTCGGGTGGAGATCTCCAGAGGTCATTAGTTTATTAATTAGTGATTTCCTTTCCAAATGTGGTAATGCAATGTCTAACCTCCCTGGGATGTGTGCCTGTGAATCCCTGATCTTTGCTTTACCCCGCAGGAAGGAACAATTTGCTGGCACCACCTGGGAGCTGAGCATGTCCCCCAGCCCCAACCAAAGTCTTACTGATAAAAAGTCAAATATTGTGAAAGATAAACTTGTTAAATTATTATTACACCCAGGAGTGCAAACAAATACAGGTAAAATACAACTTTGATGTGGTTCAAACCTATAAATGTGAGTGAGTGCTTCTAATACGGCATGTGCCTATTTCTTTGGCCAGTTTGGGTTGGAATTTCAGAAAAGAGRGGTTGTTTCCATGTAAAAGTTCCAGCACTGAGCCAGCCTGGCTYTACCTGGCATGGCACAGGACTGAGTTGTTGTTAGGCATCATATCTGCTCTAAAGGGGGGATTGTTTGGAAAACTGTATTTGGAAATCCAGGAGTTCAATGGAAAATGAAGTCTAATTTCTGTCAGTGAAGTTTGATTGCTGAGAGTCGATTTGGTGCCTTATGAAACAGCAAAAATATTTTCTGCCTCAGGAAATACGCATGTTAACTGGATATTACTCTGAATATTTTAATATTCTGGCTGACACATCTGTTCCAAGGAGATACAAACTTCTCTTTCATGTGGCAGTTGATAATCTGGCAGCTGATGGAGGGAGAGTGATGAGGATTGTTTCAGAGGAAGATTGTTTCGAAACATGATTTAAATGCTACCCTGGGATTTATAAACTTTAATTAGTCCCAGTTCAAATGCTTTTGTTTCCAAGCAGACAGAAAGTGCTGATGCCTGGCCAGGCTTGTGCAGTGGTCCTGGCCTTGGGCTGGGGGGCCCTGGATGCTTTTTTCTCCCTGTGCTCTCAGGGAAAATGAAATCAGTGCCAGGCACAGCAGCGCACATGCGCTGCCACCAGATCCACACAGATGTGATTGTCTGCCATGCTGTAAACACTGCTTTTCATGATGCCCCAGAAAGAGAATCTAGTTCACTTCCTCCAGGCTACACAGAGCTAACTGGGATGGAAAAGAGTGAGCAAATGGGTGGAAAAGAGCCAGCAGAGGGAAGGAGGGCTGGCATCTCCAGGAAGCAGAGTGCCCTGCAAGGGAGGCTTTCCTGAAGCTGCCTGAGCACAGGGCAGCCAGCCCAGCCTGTTAAATGCACATTTGCTGATGGATAAATGTTGTGCCTGGCATTTGGAGAGGTGATGCTTCCCAGGGAATGCTGCCTTCCCCAAAGACAGGCACTGGAATGCTGTAAGCCCTGCTGCTTGGGGAGGGTGTGCCAGGGCTGCTTCCGTGTGGGAAATAGTGAAGGTAAGAAGATATTCAGAAAGTTGGGAAAGCAGGCCTTAGAAAGGGGAAGAACAGAGAACCTAGAACCAGCTACAGCTGTAAAGTCTGAAGGTAGAAAAAGCTACAATAGTACAGCAAGCAAGGACATGAAACAGTAGCTTGAGTTTTAGGCTTGGCTAAGATAGTTCTTAAGACTGCAGAAAAATATGCTTAGCAAGATAGTAGAAGGTTTTAAGCTTAATAATGGAGTATTGTGTATTGTAATAGAAGACATAAAAGCCAGCAGTGTATGAAGCAGGTGTAAATGYACTTTTAGTGATTGGCTAGAACAATTGTCTRTAAGCTTTAGCAATATGCTACTGGCTGGAAAGTTTTTAAAATGCCCTGTAACRAAGAAATCTTTGGCTGCTGCTGGCTGTAYATGAGCTTTTTGCTATCTTTCTATTGTCTCAACCATGTCATGAGGCTGACGCTGCAAATAAAAKCTCAAGGRACRTCTCCCAGCAGTCCCATTCTGTTTGTGAAAAAGAAAAATCTCCCYACACACTTCCTCCCTTCCCCAGCTAACTGGGGAGGATGATTCCAGGTCTGTCCAGCTGGGAATCCTCTGCCCTGTGCACTCGAGCATTCAGCATTTCTGCTGCACTTTGAGTCACTCCATGAGACTTCTATTATTAGCAACAGCTGACCAGAGCAAGTGGAGCACAGCCTTTTAGGGGGATTGTTTCTGCCCTTGGCCTCTTGGTTTATTTATTTGTGAACATGCTGGCTGAGGGACTTATTAAATAATAATAATGATAATAATGCTGGGATACAATCCTCAATCAGCTGGTGTAGTGTGTTCTTAAAAACCTGATGGAATCTCCACTCTGCTGGATATTCAGCTTCAACATTGGAGCAGATTTAAACAAAACAAACAAACAAACAAAAAAACCCAAACAAAAACCCCAAAACCCCACAAAAAAAAACAAAAAAAAAAACCCAAACAAAAAACCCCTAAAAATAACAAAAAACATCAATGACAAACAAAGAAACCCCCAAAAACCAACAAAAAACCAAAAACCAAAAAAACCAACAAAACCAAACAAAAAAGAATCCCAAAAAACAAACAAAAACAACAACAAAAAAAATTCCCATGTGTGCTTTTAGATGGGACTTATTCCCAGTTTGGTGGATTTCACTTTCTCCTTCATAATTTTGCTTCTGACCTTGCTCAGCATGGCAGACCTGCCTCACTTGGTTGCTGCACAAAAGAATTAACCCTGGATTTCTGTGGCCTCCCCAAACAGCCAGAGAGAAGGGGAAAGGGGCTCGAAGGGATCCTGTGTGAGGGTTGGAGAAGCTGCAGCATGAGAAGCACCCCTGAGCCCAGAGCTCTGTCCCTCCCCTGGCTGAGGGACCTGYGCAGCTTCCCCCTGCACCAACTCACTGCTGCTGATGCTTCCAGAGTTATCCGGGGGGCTGRCATTGCCTTGGTAACTCAGCAAGAGCCTTCTCCTTGCAAAAATTACCATGTTTTATCTGGTTCCAAACTACGGGAGCAATTTGGGTTCCCAAATGAAGCACTTGTGCTGTTTCAGTCCTTCCAAGCTGTCTCTGAGCTGCCCCTAACCCCTCCACAGCCCCAAAGGGGGTCTCAGTCACCCTCAGGGGGGAGGATGGAACTAGGTGYCTGTATTTGAGTCATTAAATATCATCTGGCAGCCCTCTGCACACAGAACCTGATGGCATTGAGTGAAAGCATGAGAGAGAAATAGGCTAAGCAACACTGAGCCTTTTTTAGRGTATGCATATGGATGGCTTTCAGCAGTCTGGGGTAAGGGCCAATTCACTGGGGTGTCCCTGCAATTAGGAGGCTTTTTCCTTGCTCTGGAGCTTTGGCAGGCAGCTGAGATGAGAGATCCTCTGGTTTGAGGGATTTCCTGATGATTACCGCTTTTTCTCTCTGCTTTGTAKGACAGCTCAGGCCTCCAAGTATTTCCCTTAGCAATCTCAGTGGTAATTATAATTTTCCCCAATTGAAACAGAGGTGGGGAGAATCAAGGTGAGGAGGGGCTGCCTTGACCATTAAAGCCCTTTGCTTTCCCTGAACCTCTTGCTGCCTGGCTTGGTTTGAACAGACATGTGTCTGCTAAGGAAGGCAGGAGCGTCCCCTGAAATGGAAAATGCAAACCCTCTCCCTCCAGATTGTTATAATTTTGAAATTAAGGGGTTCTCAGGCAAAGAAATGGGGAAAGGAATAACAGTTCTTTATTAGGGAAGAAAATAAAAATAAAAATGCAGTAATACAAAGCAGCACTRCCAGAGTCAGAACAGTTCCTGTGACCCCCTGTGTGTCAGGGAGGTGTCCCAGCCCCATCCCATGGGGGCTCAGCCCTCCTGCAGTGCCAGCTGTGGCTCTGCTGCAGCAGGGATCCTGCACAAGGSRGGAGTTTTCCTCTGCAGCTCCAGGGCTGCTGCAGATGGGCCTGGGCTCCTCTGGCAATGCAGGGCAGCAGAAAGCTGCTCCTCTGGCAATGCAGGGGGCAAAGGCTGCTCTGGTGTCCCAAACCTCAGATTGGATCCAGGTAGGAATGCTTGGCTCCTCCCCTGGGCGGAGCATCTCCCCATGGGATGMTGGRATTGGATCAGCCMTGCAGGGACACTCAGTGGTCATGGACAGAAGATAATTAATAATTAATGRCCCATGAACAGCAGAGGTCTCCTGGAGGGAGGATGGGTTGTGGAAGAGATAAAGAAAAAGCTGCCCAATGAACAGAGATAACTGTGACGGTGTTCAGAGGGGTCCCAGGATGAGAGAAGAGACAAGAATGTTGACTCCATGTTTCAGAAGGCTGATTTCTTATTTTATTATATATATGATATTAAAACTATACTAAAAGAACAGAAGGAAGGATTTCATCAGAAGGCTAGCAAGCAACAGAAAGGAATGGAATGATAATAAAATCTTGTGAYTGACCAGAGTCCAAGACAGCTGGACTGTGATTGGCCATTAGTTAAAAATAACTGCATGGACCAATCCCWGATGCACCTGTTGCATCCCACAGCAGCAGATAACCATTGKTTACATTTCATTTCTGAGGCCTCTCAGCTTCTCAGGGGAAAAGATCCTAGCAAAAGGATTTTTCATAAAATATGTCTGTGACAGATAACTGCCCCACCTCTAACAGATGGGGATAGAATACATACCCCAGCCCCATCTTGCAACTTTTAGGACAYTGCCTCTTTCAGGGGCTGGGTTATTTTACTTGTGCAAACACAACATGCTGCCCCTTCCCATCCCAAAGTGGGTTCTGCAGGAAGAGAAACTCTTGCTTACCTCTGGCATTGCYCCTGCAGCTTCTCTGGATTCCTGCAGGAATCAGAGCTGCGACAGCTCCCACTGCAAAGGCACCAACCCCAAATCACACACCTTGCAAGAGTACAACATCCACCATTTCCCTGCTGAGGCTGAGATTTTCTTTGCAGCTGCAGCAGAATCAGACATCCTAAACCCGCTGCATTTCAGTGGGATTTGTGTGTCTGATTTCCCTCTGACAGGCTGCCCCTCTGTTCCTGCTGCAGCCAGCTCTAAGCCTTTCATCTATTTTGGCAATTACCACACTTATTAGCACCATTTCCCATTAAATCTCATCCTGCATCGAGCTCCTGACACATAACAGTGTTATAATACTTCATAACTTCACATTTACCTTATAACATTTTCAAAAAAGATAAGATGATTCACTCTTTTGGCAATCTCCCCCTTTTGTGTCACATAAATTATTATAGAACTCTTTAAAAATGGAGTGTGTCTGTTTAAAATATGTTTCTAAGTGAGGAGGATGTATGAACAAAATAAGCTTTGTGCAGAAATGTTTAACCTGGTGGATTTAAAGCAACACTGATTAGAGCTTCCTAATACACCTCTCAAAATCTCTCCCCCATCACCTCAGCTGGCTGGCTGCAGGGTGATTTTGTGAGAGTCCTCACAGAAAATGACCAGATTTTGGGGTTCATGACTCATTAAATCCTTCCTTAGGCTCTGGGCTGATTTATTRCCTCTGCACTTGGCTTGGGTTTGGGTTTGGGGAGCAGATCCCCCCCTGCTGTTGTGTCACCTGAGCACAGAGGTTGCACTCTCACGTAGTCATCRTGGGACAGTCAAATCTCAGCACAGCACAATCAGAGTTGTTTTCATGGCTCTTGCTAGGATTTTATCTGGATTTCACAATCAAACAAGCCTRGCATAGTTGATGTTGCACACTGAAGTCTGTGGCTCACCACAAATGTGAGCAGTGAAACAAGGCCTGCCTCTCCTTTTATGCTCTGAAWGTGTTCCTAAGGACAAAGAACAGCAAGGGAGGGCTTTGTGAGYCACCTCTGTGTTCTGAGGCCAAACAGGGCTTTTCCATCCTCTGTGTCAGTAGATGAGCCTGGCACASAGTTTCACAGGATTGGATCCTGCCATGGAATCACAGAGTGGTTTGTGTTGGAAGGGACCTTAAGGATCATMCAGTTCCAACCCCCTGACATGAGCAGGGRCACCTTYCCACTAGATTTCTCCATTTTTGTGCTCTCTTTCCATAACCAAGGTGTAGCACAAGAGCTTGGAGCTAATAAACACCAAGTGGGACGAGTCTGGGAGGGGAAATATGCCYGGCTAAAGCCAAAAGCACCCATTCAATATCTCTGCAGGCCTCTCATTTCAGCTGGTAGGACATCTCCCCTCAGTCCTCTGCAGAGCTGGAGGCCAGGTTTGCCCCAGGGAGGGTCCTGGGCACTGGGCTTGGCCTCGCCCAGGGTCAGACAGGGACACATCTACCACTTCTCACCCATCCTGATCAAAGGCTCTGTGCTTGCAGAGCTGGCAGAGAGCCCTCAGCAAATCTTCAAGAGGTGGTGCAAGCAAAATGGACTGTGAGGTTTGCTCCCAGCGCTGCTCTCATTAGCAATTAACACTCCTCCCTGCTGGAGAAGAGGTAACGATCCCTGCGCAGGGGTTGACATTTTCCCATCTCCAGAAGTTGCTCCCTGTGGGCAGAATGCCACAAACTGTTGGATTTCCTCCCTAAAGTGCCTTGTCACTGAGAGAGCAACCAGGGAAACAGGCAGCCAAGAGGTTCACCACGTGCAATTACCACATCTCCCCCCGTGTTCCTGTATCCAAATCCAGCTGGATCCATCCTGATATCTCTGGATTGCTCTGTCCCCAGCTGTCCCATTGCACTGCACGTGTCTTCAGCCAAAAGTAGCAACTCATGAATAAAAAAGGGATTTCTACCCACTACACCCTATATTCATACTGCATGCACAGGATTTATTTAGCTCTTATGGAGGGATTTTATTTGATGGCACAAAATACCTGTCCCGTGCTGCMGGAGCTGAGTGGAGCACAGTGCTTCCCTGACACCTTCCCACTTCTTGGAAACACCCTGCAGGCAGCTCCAARGTTGCTCACCTCAAGATTATTTCACACACAAGCCTTAAAAGTGACATGGTCAGAGTTTTCCATGTTTTACACCATGGTGAGAGGTCAAAATTGGCTTTTACTCTTAGAGTGCAGCGATGCAAGAGGATCCAGGGAATCAGAGAGTTATGGGATATCCAGGGTTGGAAGGGACCCACAAGGATCATCAAGTCCAGCTCCTGGCCCTGCACAGACACCCCAAGAATCCCACTGTGCTCCCTGGCATGGGAAGGAAGACAAGGAGCTGATGTGCAGCAGCARTCCTCCCCCACGGGCAGCAAGCCCAGCATCTCCAGTGAGCAGCCAGTGCTTTTTCAGTGCTCGCTGCCCAAATTTTTACCACCTGGAAAACCCCAGGAGAGGGAGGAAGAGCCCAGCAGCAGCAGTGATTTCTGGAGTTTGGGCAGTCTGACACCTTCCTTTGGATCCATTCCCTCCAGGGCACCACTGCAGCTCAGGGTGGCAGCAGCACCCCCTGCTCTGTGGTGGATCAGYGATGTCCATGCCTGGTGGCTGGTGCACAGCCTGAGCACATCTCCTCATCTTTTCCAGGGAATCCTGAAACTTTGAATTCTTCTGAATTCCTGTTCTGAGAACATTCTGGTTTTACTGGGAAGTGCTGCATTCCTGGAGACTTTGAGAAATGTCACATTTGCAGCTCATTTAATCTGCATATTTGTATTTGGAGTAACATTACATTAGGTCAGCTGTTATTATCATTCCAGATATTCACTGATTTCCATGTCTACATCCAGCTGCTGTGCCCCATTTGATGTTAGGAGCTTCTCCTTTATGTTTAATCTTTATTCCTTAGAACACTCTCAGGGACTGTAAACCCCCCATTATATGGAAGATAAGGTAGTTTTCAAGTACAGCAGACCACAGGAAGAAAATCCAATCTTTCAATTATCTTTATTTAAATTCATTTTATAACCAGGGAGCAAGGTTTTACTGCTCTTTAGAACATGATGCTGAATTTGTCTGGATTTCTTGGTACAGACATTCATCCAGTTACATTTATTTAATGTGCTAAATGACCTTTTAAAAGTGCTTTTCGAAGTCATGTGGAATATCAGCAACACATTTTAGAACAGYAACAATGCAAGTTCTTTTTCTTTCTTACTTTTGCTGTAAATCAAAAAAATGAAGCATGCTTGCAGTATTTTTTTCCAACAGTTTTTTTTTGATCAACTACAATATATGCTTTTTAAAAAAAAGATAAAACAATGTTCAGTCCTTCCAGCCCATCTCAGGTGCTAGAAGAAATAAGAGACTGAGAATTAATCTGTAATTTCACTTATTTGCCTAAAATTTTCATGTTCCTAGCTGAAGGGACCTATTAATCCTATTCTTCCACAATTTGCTTCTAGAGCTGAAAAATACCTGGAGGAAATGCACAGAACAGCAAACCCCAGGGGTGTTTAAGATGAGTTATGCTGGATGGAAAAGCTTTAACAGAATAATCTTTCAGAATACTAATTGGTTGGTAATGCTGACAATTAGTTGCTTCAACTCTGTTTTATTTCCTTCAATTTAGACAGTTAAATATAGATGCAAAGTTTGATAATTACACTCCAATTGGGAGATGTACTATAAACAAATAAGATACAGTGTCTAAATTGATTAGCAAATCTGCATAAAGCTTTCTTTAAATGCAAGATGTATTTTTCATTACTGTGTAATTATTCATTAAACACCAGCTGTTAAAAGTCAAGTTAATGAAATATGAAAAAGTGTAGGATAACAACCAAAGTCAACTCGTTTCAAAAGAATTTTCTTGAAAGGGTTCTCTGAAAATAAACACATTTGATTTGAGCCAGTGAAACTTGTCACACAAATCCGAGGAGGAGAGGATAATGTTTGCTGAGGATTGCATTGTGAAAACAAAACCATTCCATTTCCAAATACCATTTTCCTGTTGGTTTTTGAGAATCAAACATAACATTTTACCCAAAGTCKCCTACAGCACAGTGATATTTAAGCTCTTAGGAAGTTTATGGGAAAGCAAAACTCACCACTTCATTCCTGTCTGAAACACTTCCCAGATTTTCACTGTCAATTACTTCTCATTCTAATTTAAACATGAACTTAATTGCATTCAGCACATTCAGCTGCTTCCATGTGGAATGAGACCACAGTGAGGTTTGACAGAGCACAGAGCTTAGGGTTAAACTCAGGATTTGATCTGAGACCTKGGAAAAGGCTCCCAAACTGAGGTGCTGGAAGTGAGAATGTGGATTTAGAGTTTAAAGCAGAGACACGTTAAGTAAAGGAATGTTTAGAGTTTTAGAGTTTAAGATAYAGAAAAAATRAAGCAGTTACAWAGGTAAACAAGGAGTTTAGAAWKCAGCACTGTGGGTTTGTGTGTCATAACATGACTGGCTAAGAAAGCTCACACTGTAGCATGTGTCMWWARRMMAAAWWWTTWARGRWTKGGKYMAAAAWWWWAAWWMCCYTKKT
>JACDOX010000217.1:382221-402227 GCA_014549065.1 Cardinalis cardinalis
TWATTGGTCAATAATTCCTTAAAAGGTCTTGCAGCTAAGGGTCTTGGGACMTTCTGAACYATGTGGTAAAGATGTGAGCTGAAATCAACCTTCCTGCCTATGTGGAAGATAAGAAAATAAACCTCATMATCRCAAACAACTCAGAGGTCTCATCYCAAATTCCTTCCAAAATTCCCCACAAGTGAATTTTCACATTTTGGACACAGAGAAACAATGAATTTTAGAATGGTTTGGGTGGGAAGGGAGCTTAAAGCTCATCCAGTTCCACCCTCTGCCATGGGCAGGGACACCTTCCASTGTCTCCAAGCCCTGTCCAACCTGGYCTTGGACACTTTGAGGTGCCCACAGCTTCTCTAGGCATCCTGTGCCAGGGCCTCTCCATCCTCAYTGTAAAACACATCTTCCTTAAATCTGATCTAAACTGATCTTCAGCTCCAAACCATCACCCCTTGTCCCWCCACGGCAGGTCCTGCTGAAATGTTTGTCCCCGGTTTGTCAAACTGAAAAGTCTGACACAGCTCATGCAGCTGCWTTTTCAGCCTCTCTGCCAGTTAAGCAGCAAGGGCTGTCATACATAAACATTTTTTTCAGAAACCTGATCTTATTCCCTGCTGCCAATTAGGTTTAGCATAAGCAATTTTTCTTCCCCAGCTCTTTTTCCACTCGGTGCAAAAGCCTGATGTGTTTTTCTGCCTAAGTCCAGCTGAGMAGTCAGCAAGCTGAGTGATTTGCAGAATGGAAAGTTGAAGGCAACGTGGATACAGCAAAACATTTGGTTTTAACTTTTTAAATGGAAGCAAAAGGTTTGGATGGGCCCAAGTCAAAGTGTGTAATTTGGATTTGTTAAATGAAATCATAACTCTGGATTGCAGTCTGGTCTGACACGGGATGCCCACAACAGCTGAATGCTGTTTCCCTGGATTCAYGATGGTTCACAGCCACCAAGCTGATTTCACTGTGGTTCTTCAAGTCTAGGAGATAAATCACATGGAAAATCAGTTTTCTAATGTTGTGGCAGCCACRAGGAAAGGGCAGAGTAGCAGGAGGGAGGGGAATATCTTTGGGCTGGTGATAAGAGACAAAAGTGCTTTCTAAACCCATCTGCTGGCTAAGCCTGTATTACACTGGAGATGAGGTTTGGGACTTTGCCCTATTTTGGATCATTTGTCATGGCTTCCTAATCTTGTTTTATTCCTCTGAGCTGGAAGATGCTCCTTGCATGTCTGTATTGCACAAACCACTTGGGTGTGTATCAGCCCTTATCCAAAATGCTCTTTGAAATTCCACTGTCATTGAATTCTAATGGCAGGAAATGCCTACATAGTTTATTAAATATTGAGTGATTACCTTGGCTACAGAGTATTTATTTCCAGGCTGATAATTTTCTGATAAGAAGCTGAATATGTATAATTAACTAGCTTAATTAGCTCTAAAGATTGTAACATAGCTTACCTATGACAGTCTTTTTATTTCACTTAAAGTTATGACTTGAACAAGGGCCACACAAATGTAAAGATTTATCTGTTAAAGAAATGATGGCTGTTTAGGAAGTTTGTTCATGTTTATGAGCAGAAACTAATTTTTTAAGATTTAGAGTGCCAAGAAATCTGACTGCATATAATTCTGCCTCTTGGKGTAATAAATAACATGAAAGCAGGAGAACACAACTGCTCCCTTTCTGAAATGTGTCATAGTTCACAGAAGGGATTAATGTGCTTTTCTTTGGACATTTCTTAGGAATAAGAGGTCAAACAATTAAAAGGAGTCTCGGCCTGGCCTTCAAATTTTTATTTTTCTTACTTTCCTGTCCCTGAATGCATTTCCTCAGCTAAGACAGAGAGCATCTTACTGAATTCCATTTTTCCATGGTGAATTCCATGGTGATCAGGCTGTTTTATTAACCTTGTGCAGGGCTGACCACGGCCACAGGACACTCCTTGGAGCAGATACGACACACACAAGGACCCAGTCTCAGACAAGAACTCATCATTTTCACCTGAAGAACCAAAAGATGGRGAGATCTGCACAGACACATGCTGAAGGTTTTCAATTATCAGCAACYAATGTAAAAATTGATTGGAGAAAACCCTTTAGGCTGGCAGACACTTYACTGACAAAGATGTGTTGGGAGAG
This sequence comes from Cardinalis cardinalis, assembly GCA_014549065.1. Classification (NCBI taxonomy): domain Eukaryota; kingdom Metazoa; phylum Chordata; class Aves; order Passeriformes; family Cardinalidae; genus Cardinalis; species Cardinalis cardinalis. Next base: position 384,355 of record JACDOX010000217.1, read on the forward strand.
GCTGAAGCCTTTAAACGAGTCCTTTACAGGGCTGGATTGTCACTCATCTTTCAATCCCATCAAGGGAAAATTGTGCCTTACTCCATGTGCTGGTTTATCTACTCCAGGGWGACTGAGATCACACAAACCTCAGTGTCCTGAGTGATTGACTGCAAACCCACTGCTGGGTTTACTTTCTTCATTTTAGTTGGTATAAATATATTCAGTATTTGAGTTTCATAACTTGATTTGTGGTCTGCCAATTTGGGAAGTACTCACTCTTTCCCAATTAATGCAGGAAGGCAGCTAAAGCCAATTATTTTTGTCTGTTTGGGAAGTTTTCCCTTGTTTGCTTAACAAGGGTTAATTAAAAGCCCTCAAATTCTTCCCACTGATCTTTACATAAGTCTTTACTCCAGAAAACTCAGGGTCAGGCCTAAAATACTGCGTGCTATAGGGATGGATGTCTAAATCAAATAATGAGCAGGGGATAGAAGTGACATGAATGAGAAATAATCCTGATTCCAGCACAAAGAATGACCTAAAATATGGAAATGCAGTAGACTTGTGCCTTGACAACTCCTGTCCATGCTGCAAATAACAGCAAGACACATAAGTAATAGCCTTTTCTATCTAATCTTGCCAGAATTGCTCAAGAAATATCTTTTGGGGGATTAACTGTTCCTGAACACTTTCTTCAGTGTTTCAGCTCAGAAAGCCTTTTTCTTTGTCGTGTCTTTCTTACCTATGAGATTTTTTTTCCTTAGACAAAAAGCAACCTTAAAAAACACCAGAAAGTGCAGCTTTTCAGATCCTATTAGGAAAGACTGCATTTTGCTTGTGCCTTTTAAGCTGCTGTATTGAGGAAAGAAGCGATGCTGCCACACTCATCTGGGAAGGAAATGCTCAGGGCTAACAGTGGCAGCCAGCTCAGGAGGAGCAGCTTTAGAGAAAACAGAACAAGGATATTGTTATTAAAAAAAAAAAATTCCCATGAAGCTCTTTCCATATAAATTCAGTAAATCACCAAAGAGAATTTAGTGATATTTTAAAGCAGTTTCCTCTGGTAGAGACAGCAGCAGATAAACAGGGTGGCTGCAAGCAGAAGAGAGCCCAAGCAATCCAAGGACAGAGTTAGGACATGTTTTGCTAGGATGGAAGTCTGAGCAGGACATTGTTTTTGTAAGGARTGTCACTATTCCCAGTTCCCACTTTTCCAAGTCCACACCCACCTATACCTACAGATCCTCACACCAACCCAGTCCTTCTTAGARTCCATGTTCCTTTAATACCCATGCAGGCAAAATCCTTCTCTTAATTTGTCTTGGAGCTAATACGATACTCTGACCCAGGAGCTGGGCAATTACAATATATATTCCATGGTATTCTCCAAATCAAATTATCAGAAAATCCCTCCTTGGCTCTCTACATGCCATCCTACAATGGTACAATTAAAAAATTAAGGGAATGAGACAAAGAACTTTGCTACCAAATCYCTTAAACCAGATGAAGTTCTGTTTGGATAATGTACTCCCTCTTGGAATTTTTATTGCAGGTCCTCCTGTGCTGTTTTTCACTCCCATTATAATGCAGCTTTCCCTGGTGAAAATCATCCAACACAGTGTTTAATAAAGATGCACACATCTAATCCTGTCCTTTGGTGGATAAAGGTAATATCCTGGAATATTCAGGGATTTATCTGTATTTCTGTCTGTATTTCTGTCTATCTGTAGTAATTTTCCAAGAATAATTACAGCAGCCAGGGTTATTCTCATGCTCAGGATAGAGAGARGTGTAAGAAGAAGGAACAAGATTATAAGTCCAGTTTTCCTGTTATCAGCTCAGGGATGGAGAAGAAAGGGTTTTTTTACYTCATTCCTCATTCTTAAATCTCTGTGGATAACTGGGAGCAAGTTAAGGCTGTAAAGAGCCTCCAGTCCTTTCTGGGATGGGAAAAGGATTTCACCAGTTACAGCCCTTATACCTCATAGGATTTGAGCAAAGAAAAGCAGTAAATGCTCACTGCTACAGCCAGGATCACCACCCACACCAGGGATTTTCCACACTGCTCATCCCCTGTGCCACCACAGCTCAGAGTGCCCTGTTAAAAGCTGGAAAATCACAACATTTGGCTCAAATTTGTTGTGGGTTAAACCCTCATGGGGTGTCACAGAGGCAAAGTGGCTTTTGAGGAACATCCATGTGGAACACAGAGGGTTCCTCTGAGCCTGTGTCAGTGCAGGTTTGTGTTCACAAACCTGTGCCATCACTTCCATTACAGGCAAATATTCTCAGTGATGCATGTCTTGTCACAAAAAATCATCTTAAAGCTGGGGTTTGGCAGTGCAGGACTCATCCTGCAAGGTTTATAAAGGAAAACAAAAATCCCAAAGCATACTTTGAAATAAAAATATTGATTTTAGCTGATTCTTGACTCAGTTGATAAATATGAGCTTTGGAATGCTTGGGAATAYGGAGTTTGGGTGTCCCTGTTGCAAAAGGAGATGGCTGTCTCTGGAATTACACTTTATTAGACCAAGCAAGCTGTTTGTTGATAAAGCCCCCAAGTTTGTTTCAATATTGCTTTTCCATCTCTTCCAGTTGCAACAACCCTACAAATCTTTTYAAGGCAGGTTTCACTTGTCTCTAAAATGGGCAAATTCTTACAAGATTTCTTTCTGGAAATCATTCCAAAGACTGCATGAAAATCATGGGCAGAAATTGTCCAGTTTTTGACATCAAAAGATTTGGATTTCCTGCCCTTTCAATGCTGTTGCCACCTCCATGTAACACATAGGGAAGGAGATGACCTTTAAAGGTCCCTTCCAACACAAACCATTCTGTGATCCCATGATCTGAAAGGGCTCATTGCCCTGCCAGGGTGAGTTACAGGATTTCCTGAGGGGCAGACATGCAGTTTCTACTAATTGGATTGAACTTTATATTATTCTGTGTTTGTGCTCTCCTGTATCACTCRTTGGGATGCTCTTCCCTTCCCTTAACTCAGCACCAAAGGCAGACTGTCAGATGTGAAACAGCTCTGATGAGGGAAAAAGTGAAGGAAAGTAGGGAAGAAATGAGGGAAGGTTTGCAAGAAAGATTAGAAGAAAAGAAATCCAAAATCCAGCGTGGCTTCTACAGCTGGAATCAAAAAAGGGGAGAAGCCAATGTCCAGAGGGGAGGACTGATGATGGCTGGAAATCCAGGGCAACAGCCCTGTTTGCAAATGAGGAAATACTGCAGACATTTGCATTAAGACAAGCTCGATTTCTCTGCACTTAAAGCCATTTTTGAAGCCATTTTTTCCATTTCAAACAGTGTACCTGGAAGTGAAAAGAAGCTCCAGCAGCACCTGGCTGTGGGGCTGAGGGACATTTCCTGTGTCTCCAGGTGTGGGGATGCTCCTCCTGCACTGCTTCCTCACCTCCCAGGCCCAGAGGATGAGGAGAAATATCTCCTTGAAGGTAATTGAATTACACTGATTTCAAATGGAAATTTTAAAAAGAACCTTTTGCTAGTGATAATTAACATTTTTTCTTTCACATGAGAGAGAAAGATCAGCATTTTGTAAGGAAAGCAAATCCCCATTTGTAGCTCTTTGTCCAAATCTTTAGGGGCTTTGGCTTTCACACAAATAACAAAAGTGGGGACTCAGAGTTWATTAAATAAAGCTAAAACTTGTGATGAAGAGCAGGAGATCCTCAACACTGGGAAAAGAAATCAGTCAGCAACTCCTTTAATTTTTCCCTCTTTACAGCTACCAGATCAATGAGGCACTCAGGGCTGCAGAGGAAATTCTTAACGTGAACACTGTAAAAGCATTTTCATCTCCAGAGCTTGCCAAGAAAATGCAGGTGTTCCTGGAGCCCCAAGTAATAAAAAACCCAGGGCTCCTGGGTCTGGCTGCCAGGGATTCCTGACAAAAGGAAGTCATCTTTCYGCATGGGAGATAATTGCAGGTGATGTTTATTATGCCTTGGCTTGATAAAAATCAAAGAGTGATTAGGGACATAGGCAAAACTTCACCACTTTCTTCTTTTCTGCCTTGTAATTAGGTTTTGTGGCTAGAATCCCAGCTATCAGGTGAAATTTAATATAAGAAAAGCAAAAAAAAATGTTCTAGAATATTATGATGTAAAGGATATAACAGCTCACTTCAARGTCTCTGTCCTCACTTGCTCCTTCCACAAATCTTGTATCTTCCTGTGTGTTTGCTTTTTTCTTTTCTCATGATTTCTCTGAACCATTATCAGAAGAATCTTTTAAAAAGGCAAATGGATTAACCAGTAGACATGGAAACAGTCTACATGAATGTGGATTCCATCAGCTTTTTCCATGGGAAGAACTCACTTGAGACAGGTCAGGAGTGCTTGGTAAAATTAAACTGGAGGTATCCCTGTTCATTTACAGCTAATAAATGCACAGTACTGCTGTGGACTGGGCAGCTTCCCAGATTTTTCCATCAGGATCTTGCTGAGCTGGGACACCAGGTTGGTTCTGTCTCTGAGTTTTCTTCCATTCCAGGTAACCTACATGGGAGTGGCCAATATTTCCTATTTCATTGTTTGGGTTATTTTAAACATTTACTGAATTGGAAAAAAAAATTAAAGGAGATAACAAGGCAGAGATGGAGTTGACTGAAAGGCTGTGACTATTTTAGAGGAGATTTATCCCTGTATTCTACATCAGTAGAGAGAGATGGGGGACATTGCTGAGCTCCTGAACACAAACACTGCAGCAGCTGCATCATGGCAAAGGATGAAACTCCTGAAACCAGAAATGAAACTCCTGAAACCAGACCTCAGAACTCTTTGGGTTGAGCTACTAAATGAAAAAACAATATTAACCCTTGTGGAATTTAACATAACTCACCAATTTTKCACTTGCACATTTTATGGAGCGTGCTCTGCTCCAGGCCCGAGGAGAGCCATCCCACAGGATCTGCCATGAAAGGAAGGTCATGTCTGCTGTAGAAAGCAACTGTGGACCTAAAAATGGGACAGCTCAGAGCTAAAGTCCTGTTTGGTGTCAGTAAAGGATCCCAGGATTTGCTCTTCCAGTTTAYTGCCATCTCAATAATTTGATACAAGAATACAAGATGTTTTCAAAGAGCAGCCACTGATCCTTGTAATCTTCCTGGATTACAAGGGAATTATTAAGGGAATGCCAGTACAGCTGCATTTCTGGTGATTTCCATGTCAGGCTCAGAACCTCCTGGTTAGGGTTGATGGACACAGGATTGCTTTGCTTTTTAATATAGAAGAAATCAATAATAATAATAATAATAATAATAATAATAATAATAATAATAATAATAATAATAATAATAATAATAATAATAATAATAATAATAATAATATTAATATAGAAACCAAGTGTGGTGAGTATTCACCTCCTTTTCCCCTCCATTTACTCACAGAAGCTGTGGCTGCCCCTGCATCCCTGGCAGTGTCCAAGGCCAGGTTGCACACTGGGGCTTGGAGCATCCTGGGACAGTGGAAGGTGTCCCTGCCCATGTCAGGGGGTGGGATGGGATGATCTTTAAGGTCCTTTCCAGCCCAAATCATTCTATGATTCTATTTTGCTTGTAAAATATTGACTGAGATTTAGAGGTYCTAACCAAAACCCTTTTACACTAATAACATTTCAAAATGAAAAAGCCAAGCTGATGGCAAGGGCAGGCCACACCTCATTAATAGTGCTTCCCATACTATGGCCTGAAAATAAGTTATGTATTTTTAAAAGGCTGCTGAGTTTATTGAAGGGATTGCTTAATTTCTTCATTACCACAGTAAGCCAGTTACATCAATAATTAAAATTAGAATTTCAAAGTCCTTAAACCTACTGGACTTGTAGAAAAGCTGCCAGTGAAAAAAGCCTTATAAAACCTTGTCAATATATCACAGATCCAAGGGAATCACAACCCCAAAAGAGCTGTTACAGGGACATAACTTAAGYCCTTAATAGACTGCTTTGCAATGAGTCTTTTAGTCTCTGAGAGAATGAACTGCATGTCTCCTTCCCTGAGCTGGAATAACATTAATAAGCTTTCCAGTGTATTTAAATTAGTTGTGCAGAATTTGCAGGTGACACAGAASGAGTTGAGCCCTGAAGTCCAAAATCCCAGCAGAGTAAGGGAGGCAAAGCAAAACCAAGCTCTGCAAAAAAAAAATACATACGCTCATGGAAATTAAATGTATTTTTGAACCCAAACTCTTCTGCTCAGCCTGTGGCAAAGATCCAAATATCCTTCGTTAATAAACCAGACATATTTGGTTAGATCATCCCCATATGTATCATAACCTCCTCCCCTGCAGAACTTATTAGAAAGAGCAGAAATGCTATTCTGTTCAGTTAAAAAAAAAAAAAACAACAAAAAAACCTGAACAAACCAAACCCCAAACCAGCCAAGATGCAAAAATCAAATATTGCAATCACAAGATGGCAAAATTAATAATGGACATGTCATGCAAAGAATGGACAGATAAGAATATCCACAATAAATTGCTATAGTAGAGGAAATAATGAGAAATAAAATACTTAGCTAATTGCTAAATGGAAGTTTACAAGGGTGCATGCTCATGCATGACTTTTTATATAGAAGCAGGCACTGACATCTACGTTTCATTTTGAAAGCCTTCTGTTCAAGCCTCTATTTTCATCTTTGCTGAGTGAGAAGGAGCCAGCCCAGTTTAAAACAAGAGAAAATTGAAATACCACACATCTAAAAAGAGCAAGTGTGACAAAAGCGATTTCTGCTCTGACATTTTGAAGGAGTACAGGGTAAAGTGAACAAGTTCTATCTAGAGCAGTGTAGATTTGACAGGTGTCACTTATATCACTTATATCACATGCAGGACCAATATAAAATGTAACATCTAGCAAATCCAGTCCTGCCTTTACTCCTATAATATTGGGAACTAATTTGCTTTACCTGTCTTCAGACAGCCAAGAATATTTGGGGTCTTTAAATTAGCAACTGTCTTCCTTCTTCCTCCGCATTTCAAATATCCAGCGCTTTGCCCAGGACAGTTTAAATCCCAGAGTGACAGCACATCATAGGTGACATTATGAGGGGTCACCCCGAGGTTAATTCCTTTCCCTGAATAMAAACCTTCCAGTTCCATCACCTTCCCACTCGGATACAGGTCCCTAAATCTCTTCAAGCCCTTTCCAGGTCCCCTGAACAGGAACAAACTTCCCAAGGCAAAGCAAAGCTCAGGCTGCTGCATCAGTTCAGGCAGCTCTGATTGCAAAGACAATTCTCTTTCAGCTGCTGCAAAAAGCATCCTAGAGARAAAGGGAAATGGGARACTGGCACAGGGTGCCCAGAGCAGCTGTGGCTGCCCCTGGACCCCTGGAAGTGCCCAAGGCCAGGTTGGACAGGGCTTGGAGCMRCCTGGGATAGTGGAAGGTGTCCCTGYCCATGGCAGGGTGGAACTGGATGAGCTTTCAGCTCCCTTCCAACCCAAACCACTCCAAGATTCTATTTAGAATTATTATATTTTTATTATTATATTTCTGAGATATTATTTCAGCASTTCCTGGAGGCTGGAAATCATTCTTTCCAGAAAAGTTTGAAACAGAAAGGGTGTTGGTGTGTGGAATAACTCTACAGGCTGTGATATTATGGACATACTAATTTAATTCCACTTAAATGAGATGGAGTTTTGTTTGTTTAATTGGAGTTTTTCAAGATCCCTCAAAGATGCTAATTTTCCCATTAGTTACTCTTTTATTCATTAGCATTAAGCAAGAGGCGAGGAGTAAAAATAGGTTGAGAACAAAAAAAAAATCAGAAAACCAACCTAGAATTCTCTTACATCTTTAAAAGCATTAAAATGTAGCTAATTATTTTTTGTTAATAAATATTTCCTGGGGTGAGAAATGGCAGTGCAATTAAAATCTAAAGCCCAGGCTCTATTTTGAGCCCCCCTTTTTGTCTTTGAGGTAAACCAAATAAAGCAGGTACATCCACGCACTCTCTCCTTTAAGAGAATGCTGTTCTTACAGAGCTCCATATGAAGATGAAGTGTGACTCAATATCTGCATCACTGATGGTGCTGATAGGGAGTGATTCTAAAATATGAATTGTGGAGCAGAGCCCCTGCTGGAATACGTCATTTAACATCCTGCATTTGCCAGAATAACACAGAGGRACCAAGTCACTGAGCTTGCTCATCCCCTAATTGGTCCCCAGGAAGGAAGGAAGCTCTCACCTGGCTCCAAAGGAGCTCAGGGAGGAGAAAGTTCTGCCATCCACCTACACACACATCCACCCACAACCCTCCCTGACTCAAAGCTTCCCATGCCTTTCTGCTCCTCCTGGCTTGATTTGGTTTCCTTAGCTGCCCTGGGAGTCCTTAAAAACCCAGCCAGCAGGCAGGAGTGCCAGGGGCACCAGCCACGTGCCCGATGTTTCTTTAAYTCCATGGAGCAGTGCCAGCCCGAGCATGGATAATCCTCCAGGAGGGCTCTGGGCAGCAGCTGGGGAGCTGTGCTGGCACTCTCAGCTCCAGGGCTCTGAGGTGAAGCAGGGAAGGGTTTCTCTGCCCACATCCCCAGAGTGGTGCCCATGAGGAGCCATCTGGCTGGCCAGGAGCTCCCAGTTAGCCCCAGTGTGCCACACACAGAACCTGCTGGAGAGGACGGAGATGTAGCCATGATATTTTCTGAAAAATCCCTTTGCCAGGATTTTTCTTCTGAGAAGATGAGGCCTCAGAGGAAAAGAAAAACCATAATTATCTGCTGCTGTGGAATGCCACAGGTGCATCTGGGATTGGTCTCATGTGGTTGTTTCTAGTTAATGGCCAATCACAGTCAGCTGGCTCAGACTCTCTGAGAGTCACAAACTTTTGTTATCATTCCACTTTCTTCCTTGCTAGCCTTCTCATTAAATCCTTTTTTCTATTCTTTTAGTATAGTTTTAATATATMATTTTMTTTTAATATAATATATATCATAAAATAATAAATAAGCCTTCWGARACATGGAGTCAAGATTCTCATCTCYTCCCTCATCCTGGGACCCCTGCAAACACCACCACAGGGAGCCAGGCAAGAATCCACTGGGTGATGCTCCTTATCTGGGGCTGGGGAGAGTARGGGCTGAAGTAAATGAATTTTTGGTCAGGGAAGGTGACAGGGGGGGTGTAAAGGTCACCTCTGATGCTCCAAAGAGAGACAGACCTGTGGCTTCTTCATCAAGGAGCCCCACCAAGGGTTGGCATAGTACTGGCTGAGGAGAGACCAAAGTTTACCCACACCAGTAAAGAGCCTAAAGAGCKTCCTTTTCTTCCTTGGACTCTGGTCCATGGTCTGAGACTTTGGTCTAAGGTCTTAGACTCTGGTCTTAGACTCTGTTCTAACCCAAATGACRCAGTGATTCTATCCCACAGCTCTATCCCAGGATTCCATCCCCTGGGAAAAGGGGAGTGCCTGAGCAGTGCTCAGTTGCCAGCTGGGGTTAACCCTGGACAGATGCCCAGCAGATCCTTTCCTCCTTATTTGTATAAAATGAAGCCACTTCATGGGTCCATTGTGCTCCTTTAGGCACCCAAAATAAATAAACCCAGAAGTGTTCAGCAAACCCCCTCTTACAGGGGAATTAGTTATGTCAATCACTYGGGCCTTCAGAATACAAAATACACACTGACACTCAAATTACCCACTGAGAAAAAGCTTCAGCTTCCTCCTGATATCTACAAAGGTTCTCCCCTTGATTGTAGATTTTATCCCAAATCTGACCTTCCATATTCCATCACAGCTTCACTGAACTCTCATTCTGCCTCCCATTATTTCACATCCATATCTTAGGGAGAATCCTCTTTCCCCCACTGTCATCCCTAATCCTTTTTCTCCAGGCATGAATTTCCTCCCCCACTGTTCACCCAGGCTCACACTGATGCCAGACCCCTGTCACAGCAGGAGCACTCACTCAGGAGCAGGGCTGTGCAATCCTGGAGGCAGCACAGCTCACTGAAGGGATAACAGCATGCTGTGTCAGGAAACCACCCYGATAAACCCAGGGCCTCATGCATTGGAAGCAGGGAAAAACCTGAATTTCCCAGTCCTCGTGCAGCTGGGGGTCTTGCAGGGTTCATTTAAGCCCAGGAGGAGGCTGTGTGGAAAAAAGAGCGAGGAATCCCCTTGATACCAAGTTGGGGTGAGTTTCCCCTTTACCCTGTCACAGAGTTCCTGCCTCTCATAAATGCATCACCAGAATTTCCCATTTTTTTCTCCCTCCCYGTTCTTCCTAGCAAGTTTTCCCACATTTTTCTTCACAGTGACTCCCAGCTCACACAGCACCTTCCCGTGGTCCTGCAGCTGCCTCTGCCTGCTGAGCTTGAAGGCTTTAAGCTGTCCCTGAGTGTCCCTTGGACACCCTGCCCAGGCTGTGGATGCCAGGGGAGCCCTCTCAGCAGGGCTGCAGCTTCCTACCCAAGGAGGAAACTTGCTGAGGTGCTGTGAAGCAGCAGCAAAACCTTCCTCTTCTCCCTCATTCCCTCAGCCCATCTCTTCTAAGAGGGTAACAACCCCTCATTTTTAAAGAAGGTGCCACCTTTAGGCTTTTCTCATAGGATCACCAAGGCTGGAAAATCCCTCTTAGATCAAGTCCAGCCATCAACCCAGCACCTCCAYCAGGTTCACCACTAAGCCACATCCTCAAAGGCCACATCCACAGGKTTTTTGAGCACTCCCAGRGATGGTCATYCCACCACTTCACTGTGGTGGAAAGGAGACAAACACTGTGAGTCTGTCTTCATCCCCTCAGCATCAGGGTGGTGTTCTGGATACAGGGAGCTCTCAGGGCTGAGGGACTGACCCTGAGCTGCTCCTTTCAAAGCCCGGCTTTTGGAAACAAAACAAACCAAAACTGCAGTGAGASAGGGTTTTTCTCCACCATGCCAAGCTCTGGCAGCGAGCAGGCTGCCAGCTCTGCTCCTGAGCTGCAGGGAGCAGCTGCTGCTCGTGGAGATGCTCAGCTCTGGAGGGCTCCGAGGGAGAACTGCCCGAGCATCGAGCACAGAGCTCTCCCACACGTGCAGAGGCACTTGCTAAGCCCCAATAACTGTGCTGCAGGGTATCTTTTGCCTTCTTAYTGTGCAGGGATTAAAGCCTGGCTGCCTGGATCAGAAAGCTGTCCTGATTGCTCACAAACTCTCAGCCTGCCTGGTTAAAACTGATTTAAAGAGACAGGAAAAGCAATGAGAAATCAGCTCCCGCTCCGTCCTTTGAAACAAAACTTAATTTTGACACCTATTCCTATTTGACATCATTCCTATTCCCTTTGCAAAGCTGCTTTTTAGTTTGGATCTCACAGGGTGCTCACCCTCACGGGGAGGGAGGCTTTGATTAGGAGGAAGGAGAAACTCCTGGAGAGGAGAAAGGCTGAGGGAACAAAGGTACCTTCAGCACGATGCTGCCTCTGCCCCTCACCTGCTCTGTGACCCTGGGCATGTGGCTCTGSCATCTGGGCTTTGATTCTCCTGCTTTTAAAGGAAGGCAAGCATCAGTTTCCTCCTCCACGTGGTAATTGGAGACAACAAAGTGCTGAACCCGAGCAGGAAAACCATTCCCGTAGCCTAATGACAGCTCCAGAGAAGTAGCAGAATATATCCATTTTCCCCCATCTCTTTAAGCAGAGCCAAGGAAAAGAAAAGAAAGCCCCTGCCCTGGCTGAGAGCAAGCAGCAGCGCTGCAAGCGATGCACAGAAATGTGGGGAACACGCCGGAGTGCAGGAATTCGGTTACTAGGCTCGTTTGCAAATTAATGGCTAAATCAATTAAATGAAAGCATGGGATTTCTCTTGGGGAAAGTCTAGTCACGGTGGCAGGGAGAAGGGGAGGGGTTGTGGAGCAGGGATGACATAATCACGTTTGCGAATCACCAGCACCGTGCACGCTTTAATCCATTAATGGGGTTTTTATCTGTGATCATAAAAAGCAGGTTACATTCAGCCTGGAAGGGAGCGAGGGTTGGAGGAGAGGGGAGGGGAGAGAAAGACAGAGACAGAAAGCAAGGCAGAAAGAGAGCACAATCCACTCGGTGCGTTGCTTGCAAGCTTGGGGCTGACAGTTAGGGATCTCAGGAGAGCAGCTTCTCAGAATAACGCGCTCTCCTCCGAATGGACCGACGGCAGGCAGTGGTTCAGTCCTGCTGATATTTTTTAAGCCCTCCTCGCAGTTTGATGGGCATTCCCAGTGCCTTTGTGCACGTCTCGGGAAGCGTTGACGTGGAAGGGAGCAGCGAGGAGGGGGAGGTTGGAGGAGAGAGCTGCAGCTCCTCTAAAACCACGGAGGGCATGCACGGGAGGGAGCGGGCTGGGGAGGAGGCCGAGGCGGGGGCACCTCGCACCATGGTCCCCCGGTGCCGGCGCGGCGCAGTTCCGGAGATGTCCCTGCCGTGACTGGACGCACCATGAGCATCTGGGAGCTGCTCCTGGCTTTCCTGGTGGTGCTGCTGATGCTCGTGGCCCTGCTGGCCAACGTGCTGGTGCTGGTGTGCTTCCTGTACAGCGCCGACATCCGCAAGCAGGTGCCGGGATTGTTCATCCTCAACCTCACCTTCTGCAACCTGTTGATGGCCGTCTCCAGCATGCCCCTGACCCTGGCTGGGATCATTTACAAAAGTCAGCCGGCAGGAGATCAGGTCTGCCACGCTGTGGGCTTCCTGGAGACTTTCCTCACCACCAACTCCATGCTGAGCATGGCAGCTTTGAGCATTGACAGGTGGATTGCTGTGGTCTTCCCTCTAAGCTACCACTCCAAGATGAGGTACCGGGACGCCGCTCTCATTCTCAGCTACACGTGGTTGCACTCGGCGTCCTTCCCCATAGTGGCAGCCTCTCTCTCCTGGCTGGGTTTCCAYCACCTCTACGCCTCCTGCACGCTCTACAACAAGAGACCGGAGGATAGGACACAGTTTGTGATTTTCACTGGGGTCTTTCACGCCCTCAGCTTCCTCCTCTCCCTGGTAGTGCTGTGTTTCACCTATCTCAAAGTGCTGAAGGTGGCACGGTTCCACTGCAAGCGCATCGACGTGATCACTATGCAGACCCTGGTGCTGCTTGTGGACATCCATCCCAGGTAGGCTTCCCCTGAGGTCAGCAGGCGTTCCTGGCAGGAGGAGTGAGGAGGGGGCTCAGTGTTGTGTCTCACAGCAGGGGATGGGGAGGGGGAGGAAGCAAACATCCTCTCAGCCTCTTTCTGTTCTGCACGCTTCTTTTCACTTGTGTTTCATTCTCTCATTGCTGAACTCATTTTTTGTTAGGCTTAGGGACTTGTTTTGGGAGGGAGAGCAAATGAACAGGCAGTTTTGGCCAAGCATGCACTTCCCTTTGAGACAGTGATCAGATCCCTGCCCTTTGTGTCTGAGGGTGGATTTAGTGGTCGATAGCTTTGCATATTTTGAGCACTGTCAGCCCCAAAAGCGTTGCTGGATCCCTGAGAGGGAGGAGGCTGCACATGTTCCTTGGAGTTTGGAAGGGAAGCTGAGCGCTGCCTGCTGCTCCTTTTCCCAGCAGTTTCCCCATTGCTGTGCTCTCTGTAACTTTATCATTCCTGAAGGCAGAATCCTTAAGGGAATTACATCTGCAAAATTCATGTGCTCGAATGCCYGTACTTAAACCTTAAGTGAGAGAGAATTCAGTGGCAGCGTTAATGTGACAAACAAGGGATGTATAAAGCTCATTTCAAATGGGAGATTTTAGGCAAGTCCCTTGTGCCTCGAGACAAGAGGAGAAAAGTCCCCAGGGACTGGCAGGATTGTGGGCTGGAAGGCAAGAACCAAACAGGGAGAGGAGTGTGTGCAGAAGTCACCAGGGATTATGCACAAGCCATAAATCTTGCATGAATAATCGATGTATAGGTCTGGAAGGGATGCAGACTCGGTGTGTGATGCAGAGAGGAAATCTGCCTGGAAGAGAGGAGAGCAGAGAGGGCAGTCCCACRCCACACATCCCATCTGAGCATCCCTGCTCCCCTTTGCTCCACCAGCCTCTCCCTCTGCAGCAGCCAGGAGCAGAGCTGCAGGGCTCAGAGCACATGTGGCTGTCCTCAAGCACAGGTCATGCTTTGGCGATGCCTGAGGCTAAGACAAATAGGTCTGGAAGGATCGGGGCAGGGCAGCACATTTTAGAGGAACAGAAACATTTGCTCAGAATCCTCCTGTTAAGCTGTTTGAGCTGTCTCTTGACCAAGAATGCAGAGCAGAACTTTGGGCAAGTCTTGCTGCCGTTCTTGAGAAATACAGGGATAAATCTTCCCTTATTCACCAAGTCACACTGAGGAAAAAAACACCCTCCTGCCCTTCATGCTGTCTGCTTGATGAGCTGTGCCTCGACTGCCTCAGCTCCTGCAGCATGAGGAGATGGGGTGCTTACTCCCAGGAGAGTGCCACAAACCCACCAGGGCTGTTTGAAACCCCACTCGTTTTGCCTAATGCTGAAAGTATGCCTGGACTGCACGCCAAAGTTTAGTAAAAGGGCAAAAATCTCAGTGTTGCTTCTCCTGCCCTGCATTTTTTCCTGGTTGAGGTCGATTTGAGGGTGTTGGTGCGTTTTGTGATCCTCTCACTGCGGGGTGGAGGCAGTGGGGCTGTGGGAATGATGCTTCCYCTCTTCAGGGGAAGCTGTGAGTAACCTGCACCACTGCCTGTACCTCTGGCACCTCGTTWTTCCGGTGCCTCTCTCTAAGGAAGGAGTTTTAGTTTATTTCCTGCCCTGCAGAGCCGGTGGGTGATTTGACCCCTGGAGGGGCTGCTCTAACCAGTGACAGCTCCTGTGCTGAAAGGGGCAGACCTCAGGTCACCAACCCTCCTGTGAGAGCTGCACAGGGGCTGCAGCTCTGCTGGCAGAGCCAGAGATGCTCAGAAACCTCTGATAACTAAAGGCATCATTTGCATTGTGCAACATGCAATTTCAGGGTGCCCTTAGTACCTGGCAGCACAGCTGTGGATGCTGGGAGAGCCCAAATGAGAGAATAAAGTTTGCAATCCCACTTTAGGCTGCTCTGACTCCTCTGGCTCATGGCAGGGTCCAGTTTCAGTTCTGGGAAATGTGTAGAGACAATTTTCTGCTTCCCAAGACTCAGAATCCAGCCGCAGGGGGGTCTGGTGACAGGATTGTGACAGATGGCTTTATTACCTGTGACTTAGAAAGACAACAGTGATCTCCTGAAGATCATTGAGGACAAACACRAAGGAAACCTCCAAATACCCTGCAAATGTGTGTGAATGTTTAGGGCATGTGGCATTTCAAGTTAGCTGAGGTTTTTTTAGTGGATCCTGCTTTTTCTTTGTTCTTAAGACCAAAATATCTTGGGTATTGTGGGAGATTTGGGCAAAACTTCACTTAAATGCTTAACCCATGTATTTCTTAATTTAAATTATCTATGCTAYCTTTTTGGTGTATCCAGCTCTAAACATCTTAAGGTCCAATATCCCATAAACTTTGTTTAAAATACCAAACCTTCAAAGAGATATAGCTCAGATTTCCCAGGATATTAAAATCTTTAAATGAAAGCTTAGCCAATAATCCTATTACTGATGTCACTGCTAGAACTCACATGTGCCTTATCTTAGTGCATGAAAGCGTGTGCAAAACCAAAATATTCATCTGTGTGCATGGTCTACATGAAGGAATGAGATAAAATACCTTCCTCTGTGATGTGGTATTTATTGGATACATCTGGAAGGGCTGAACAAAAGAAATGGGTTTAAGTCTACCAGGACAGTCATGGGTGAGCTCCAGGAGTGAGAGACAGCTTTGCATGTGCCAGAAAGGGAAAGATCTAACTGGGGGAACAGAGACAAAAATTACACCACCCTCTCCTCCCTAACAACACCTCAATTGAACCTGTTTTGGCAATACACTTTCCTGTATCACCATGGGCTTGGGATATTCTGAATTTARGAACACAGGTCTTAAACAAAGCTCATGAAACTCTGAGATCATTTTTCTGCACATAAAAATACTCCAAGTTCCCCAGCTCTTGCAGAATTGAAAGCACACAGGTTCCCTTGAAAAGGTGGAATTTTTTTCCCTTCTCAGCTGTCATTTCAAGCTGCAAGTAATTCACATATGGAACATGTAACACCTTTAAGTGTGTAATTTTCTTTAAGAGAAAGACAATTTGTCAGAAGAACAAACTTTTCCTCCAGTATTTATTTAATCACATCACGATAGCTCTCKGGGCCTGACAGTGTAAGACCAAATTCAGAAAGGAACAAAATAAACACTTTTTCTTCAACACAACCAAAGGAGCTCATTGCCASAGAGATCACTGAAACACACTGAGATCCTCAGGACACAGCATGTGTTTGGGTGTTGATAAAACATTTACAGATGAAGTAAATAATGTAAGGGTATGGCCATGAGCCTCAGAGAGTGTGGAGCCTGAGAGTGAGTCATCAATTAAAAATTTACCACAAAAATGGAAAGACTAATGCCAAACASTTGGGTTTAAAAAAATTATAYATATATAAGTGCAAGACATGTGGCAGCCCATTCAGCTTGCCTGAGAAGTGACTGTGTCGCTGTGAGATCTGTGCAAGGAGCAAGCAACTCTGCCATGGGCACAGAGAGGGGTTCAGGATGCCAGTCTGGCTTTGCTGTGCCCTTTCCAAAGGGATTTACTGAGGTMCAGGCAGTCCTGGCACTGTGGGAGATGCCAGTGCTGCCCAGTCCACCTGCCTGGAGCAGACAGGAGCTCATCCACTTCCCTCAGAAACCATGGGGAGCACAGGAGCCCCTCAAACAGGCAGAGGAGGAGGATGAGCTTTCACACTGATCACTGTTTTCACAAGCCAATGTGCTGATTTCAGGGATTTTTTGCACTCAAAGCAAGGTCTCAGCCCTGCTGCCACTCTAAGGGGATTCASAGCTCTCTGGTGGCTTGCTGGGACCACCAACAGAAAACTCAAAGGAAAAGCTCCAGTTCTAAAATACCATAGGTAGGAAAGAAACCAAGGTGTGAGTAATTTACACTAGTTTTGTTAGAAACAGGGCTGGTTTGAGGAATGAGGATATCCCAGGACTGTGGATTTGTGAAACAATTCAGCTTTGTGGAGCCTTCAGCCCTGCAGATCTGATGGGATGTTTATGGCCACACAGCCCAGTGGGACACACTGAGAGCTCCTATGCTGGGCTGGGGGTTCAGAGTGCTCTTTTTCCCATTATGATTTTGTTGTTCTGTTTGGTATCTTCCTGGGATGTTTCTGCTCTCCAAGGCAGTGGTGCTGGAATTGCAGTTTCTAGGGAAGAAGCATGTTGTCTATCCCACTCTGGATATATGGGGATTTTTGAAGGAATTTTGAATGAATTAGAGACAGGACCTCTGAATTGCTTTTGATGATGGGATTTATTTTCTTATCTTCCACACAGGAAGGTGAGTTTGGCTCACACTGTTACTGCATGGTTCCGAATGTCCCAAGACCCTTAGCTGCAAGACCTTTTAAGGAGTTATTGACCAATTAAACACTGCTACCAAGGATATTTATGGTTTTGACCCAATCCTTAAATATTTTGTCTTATGGACTCATGCTACAGTGTRAGCTTTCTTAGCCAATCCTGTTATGGCACACAAACCTACAGTGCTGMWTTCTAAACTCCTTGTTCACCTCCGTAACTACTTTTATTTTTTCTATATCTTAAACTCTAAAACTCTAAACCTTCCTCTTTTTAACTTAACATGTCTCTGCTTTAAACTCTAAATCCACATTCTCACTTCTAGCACCTCAGTTTGGAAGCCTTTTCCAAGGTCTCAGATCAAATCCTGAGTTCAATTCTAAGCTTTGACTTACAAGCCCAAAGTTCTGAGAATTCTCCACATTTCGGATTCCAACAGGATATTTTCCAAGTCTCTGAGTATCACCTTGCCTGCAAATACAGCTTA
>JACDOX010000217.1:402587-421306 GCA_014549065.1 Cardinalis cardinalis
ACAGACAATGCATTAATATTTGGTTTTGTCCCATTTAAATGCAGTGCACAACTAAACCAGATTGTTCTCCRTCATTCCATGGTGAACTGGAATGGGGAGTTGTTACCTGGTGTTATTTGTGGCTGATTTGGTYGTGTCTGTGTTGAATGTCCCACAGCGTGCGAGAGCGCTGTCTCGAGGAGCAGAGGAGACGGCGGCAGCGGGCGACGAAGAAAATCAGTACCTTCATTGGTACCTTCATCCTTTGCTTTGCACCTTATGTAATCACAAGGTAAGTGTGCACCTACATCCTGGAAAAGGCTGCTGGGATGCACTCCTGGCTCAGGGAAGTAGGGCACTCTGAGCCAGAGCAG
This sequence comes from Cardinalis cardinalis, assembly GCA_014549065.1. Taxonomy (NCBI): domain Eukaryota; kingdom Metazoa; phylum Chordata; class Aves; order Passeriformes; family Cardinalidae; genus Cardinalis; species Cardinalis cardinalis. The sequence goes on from JACDOX010000217.1 coordinate 402,941, forward strand.
GATTCCAGTCTCCTGGGGAAATCTGACGCACCGCTTCCACTCCTGTAACGGAGGTTGCATTTACTGAGATAACAAATGATGTAAAATGTCCCAGTGCTTCTCCTCTCAGTCCTGATGCAGTCTGAGGGTCAGACTCTGCTCACTCAGCYCAGTCAATGTGCTGCTTGCATGAGAGGGATTGAGGAAGTCCATAAAATTTTGCAGATGATGCCTCAGGTTTGGCTTTTCTGTGTTTCCCATTCTGAGCTGCTTTAGTGTGCGGGGCTGGGCTTCACATCAGGGGATGGTGAGCTCTGTGCACAGAGCAGGGAGACAAAACAATTCCTGCTCCAGCTGGGCACCAAGGACAAATGAYCCAAATCTCAGCCCAAGAGCACAAACACCGTGGGCTGGAGAGAGAAAAACAAGCAGGGTGGGACTGCAGGGGCTAAAGCTGGGATGGGACAATGAACTGCAAGGTGCAAATGGAGCAGAACTGATCCCAGGGACAGACCCCATGCCCGCTGGTGCATTTTGGGGCCATTTTGGTTCATCTTGGGTGCAGCCCTGGCTGGGCTCTTGTGCTGCCCAGGGTGGATCCATGGAGGAGATCCTTTGAATCAATCCCTGCTTTATTCTTTAGCCCTGTCCAACCTCTCTTCTGGGGCAGCCCTCACAAGGCATCACAGACATWTTTTTGTTGTCACCTACTGCTCTGTCTGACTTCCCAGTCCAGGGGTTGATCTCTAGGGAAAGTCTCGCCTGAATAGGTCAGACTGTAAAAATTTGGTCAACAAGATTCGGCTGAGGTGAGAACACGGTCCACAGACTCAAACAACAGTTTTGTCTGATTGGGTAGGGTTTATTAGTCATAAATATCAAATATCAAAGCTGTGCTAGCTCATAACTGAAAAATYTTCATGTGATTTATGGTAGATATCTATCCACCAGCTTATCTTTGGAAATGGCTCCTGTGGGAAACACTAAATTACTCCTGTGAAATAAAAAGTGTTAGAAAGTGAGTACATCCAGAAAAAAAGTTATCTAGCTGTTAAAGGAAATTTACAGCTTGCATTCCTTATTATAAGATTTTGGAAAAACTGAGATGCTGCTATGCACAACAGAGAAAGAAAAAAAATTTAAGTTATCTCCTATTCCAATACTATTAAGTAGAAATTGGTGGGGCTAATCTCATTCAAATCAGATCCACCTTGAAAAAAATAATTAAAAAATCTGGATTAAGAATCAATATAATTGAACTTTTGGCCAACCTTGAGCTTTTCCAATTCAGTCTTATACCGTGAATTCCCAGAATTAGAAAATTTAAGTAATTTACTAAAATTACCTTCATTTTCCCTTTGTGGCCACAAGACACCACTGCAAGCCATGCACTTAAAGGGTATGAAAGGACTTGTAATTAAGGGCATTTAGCCTTAATTCTCAAGCTGCAAGATACTAAAGTATTTGTCTTTTTGCAAACGGCTAATTTTCACTTCATGTTAGGTCTCTGAACTTCCTGAAAATCCTCCCAGTCACAGAATAGCTGGCAGCTCATCCTGAGTGACACCAACTACTCTAACCAGAGCTGTCAGGAGTATTTTTGTTCTCCTCCAAAGGCATCTCAGCTCTCAGGCACCACCTCCCCATCTCCTCTTCACTCCATGGCATCCCAATTTGTGTCCCAGTAGCCTTAAAATACAGAAGAGGGGGTAGAAAAATCCTGAGCCTCCTCCCCTTAGTCTGTACAAGGATCACTTCAATGTTCTCCTGCTGAGGAGCAGCTTCTCCACAGAGGGTGATGGTGAGGAGAGGCAAAATGCAGGTCCTGGATGCATGAAGAAGTTTTGGGGTAGGGTGGGAGCTGGTCAGACGTGTCAGGAGGGGTGAAGCCTCCCACATTCCTGGYCTTTTCRATTCTGAAATGTGTAAAAGGATCACTGCATATCATTGTCACTGCTAGAAGTGAAGGGATGGCACTATTTTCAGGCTAAGAACAATTTACTGCTCAGACAAACATCAGTCTCAGAGGCCCTGAGATTTCAGAGGAGCAAGCAGTCAGCCATAGCTCAGGAGCAGTCACAAGTTCTTTGTTACAAGGCAATCTAGAACTTTCTAACCCAATGGACAGCTGCCACAGGGTTTATTTTGCTTTTCTGACCCATCACCTTTACTCACTTCTGCTGCACTGAGGATGCTTTTGTCCAGTGGGCTTCTGTCTCACAGGCACACATCTGCCTCTGTTCTAACTTCTGAACTCTCAGCTCATTCCATGCAGCCCCACCCCTACATTAGAAACCCTTCACCATCTTATCAGTGCAGTTCCTCACTTMCTTCAGGCATATTCTTACTTACAACTATAGAAATATGAGYYTATKATTTTTCTGCTTAATRTCTGTGTATTGTATTTTTACATCAATCCAAGCTTCTYCCRAGGCTGCAGATCAAACCCTTCAGTGTCTGTGGAGGTTTCTGTTTTTCTGATTCCCACAGCTGCACAGGGGAATTCCCTCTTGAGCTCCCTGAGAGATCCTGCTGGATCTCTCTTGATTCCCTCTTGAGCTCCCTGAGAGATCCTGCTGGACACCTCCAGGTATTCCAGGACCACTCATCCCTGCCTGCCCTGGGCCTCACACACAGGGCTGAGCACCCTGACACCAAGGGGATTGGGAGAAYTGGAGTTTAATTGTGTGAGCAAGTGTGTAATTGTGTGTAATTTCTGGATCCACATCCAGTGCTTTGCATTCTCAGGAGGGACATGATCAATGCCAGTCCAATCCATGGACAGAAGTCAGGACAGGGAGTGCCTTGCCCAGCCTCTCCTAATCAGCAATGTGTTTCAATTAAACATGCTTTTAAGTACTCCCTGAAGTGGGGGCTGACAGCAGCAAATCACAAGGTTTCACTATAACATCTTCCTGTTTCCACACTAAAAATATTCCATGAACRAGTGAAGGAGTTGTGCTCATGACCCCAGACAGATAAATGCTTCTCTGGGCAAACCTGAGTTTTTCAGATCACATTGAGGTAAAAATCAGATTAGGCACTTCATTTATCAAGAAAACACTCTTCTAATAAGTTCAGTGGATGATCTGAAGTAGTGAATCAGGATCTGATTGCCTTTGACCCAGTGTTTCCACTTTACCAGTGTGACAGGTGTAATCCCCCCATTATGTATTTCTAGGCATAGATTGTTTCTTGTTTTGTAAAATAACCTGCTGGTACACATTTCTTCCTTTGCTGTATTTATCATTATGCAATTAAATATACCTGTTCCAAACCTCTTTTCTCCAAGGAACTTTTTCATAAGAAAAATGAAGATAAGTCATACAAGTTTCTAAAATCCATTTCCAACTCCAGGCATTTCATACTGAAATACAGAACTTTGCTCATGTAAGTTAATAAGTGCTGTCAATGTGTGAGGAAATTKGCCTTAAATTAAAAATCCTGAAGTAATAGCAGGCAGAAGTTCATAATCCCATGCCCTCAGGTTACAGGGGAGGATGGTGGAACAGGCAGAAGATGATTAAAATTCTGTTGTATCATCTCTGGGGGATAGGGGGTAACCAAACCCTGGTTTTAAACTGTTGTTTGCCCTCTGCATATGCAGATCCTGCTTGGGCACACCAGAAGCTCAGAATTCTTCTGCAATTTGTGTTCTTCAGCATCCCAGCTGGGTGGCCACACGTTCAGTAAAATATTTTAGTGTAGTGGTTAACTGCACATGTAAATAAGGGATTTCCGTGTGCATTAKGTGTGTAGAGATCAAGGTCACACTCTTCAACGTGGCATTCTTGTTTGTTTACTGAAGGGRAAATAAAATAATTGGATAGCCGTGTGAAATGACACACTCTACAGAGTTGTTTCTAAAATATGAACAAAATATCACAGAAAAAGAGCTTAAAGCTTTGAAATAAAAAGRGTTTGAAGACCAGACAGTAGAAGAGAGGCTTATGAAAGCAAGCCAGGGAATTATGTAGTTGATACTGTAAAATTTAATTTACAGGTAGCACTCAAATATTAATGTACCTTCACTGAAAATGTCTTCTTTTAGGTTGAAACGTTTCATGAAAATGGAAGCTGTGCATATCATTTCCCTCACAAATGAGAAACAAAACCTTTCAAAGGCAATAAATTCTGTGATGTGCCTTGAAAGGCTGACATTTAATTGTTTGTACATGAAATGGAAATGCATAGCTCAGGGTTTGGCTACATTTCTATGTTTGCTGCTTGATAACAGCAAACGTAATTTACTATAAAAAATAATGCATGAGAATTGAAAAATGTAAATGTCAAGGAAGCTTACAGAATTCAAGAAAAATATTTAAGATCTTGTTAATAAAAKTGTAGGCTTTTCATTTGATCAGTCAATGAAGGTAAAATTAGCAAGTCTAGGCTTGCAACCCTGAAGTGTCTGCTTGATGTGCTTTAAATGGAGATTGTTAATGTCTCATAGAACTGACTGACAGAGCCTCAGACACAAATTTGTCATATTTTGGTTATTCAAGGCATCCACTGAATTTAATTAAACGTAATCAAATTCACATCTGTAAAGCACTCAGTAAAAATAAATCATCCAAATGAGATTCAACGTGGTGAAATTCAAAATGTGAAGTAGGCATTGAATAAATGAAGTGGAGAACAACAAGGATGGATCATGGTAGATTACAAAGCAAATATGACTCAGTAGATGATTAATTTCAAAATTGTCAATTCTCATTTTAGAACACGTTAACGTGGATGCCATAAGTTGCATTTTATTAAAGAAGAGAGAATACACCAGATGAGACCACCTGGAAACTCGAGCAGATGAAAATTATGTCTCAGTTCTGATCTTTGTGGGAAAGATAAYGACCATGAATTACAGGGAGAGGTTGAAAGAACATTTGTTTAGTTGAGATGAGGGAGAAATGGGACAGCTGAGGGTTCTTTGGGACCTCAGAGCTGCTGAGCCAAGCAGCACCAGTGGAGTGGCACCAACAATTCCCAAGTATTTTCATTCCCTGGTCACCTGAAGTGTCCCTCACATTGACTGGACTGTGACATCTGCCAGCATCATTTTAAATATGACATTGTAGTGAAAAGTTATGGAATGGGAATGACTGAGGGAAAAAAATCCTCATCTCTAAACTGCTTGAAGTACCAACATTATTGTCATTGCTGCTGCAGGAACCACCCTCCAGAATGCTCCTTGGAGGTGGTGCTTTGTCAGGAGAAAGTATTTCCCAGGCAGATTTTGGAACACCTCCTGCTGCAGACAGGTCCGGCAAAGCCCTGACCTGCCATGTGGGCTCTGTAACAGCACACGAGGCTGTTTGACCTCTATGAAAATCAATAGTTTCTAACAGCTATAGAGGCATATTGAACAGAGCTGCCCTTTGATGCTGCTCAAAGTGGGGAGTTATCAATATTTCCCTGTCAAAAATGCTCTCTCTCAGCACACAGTGAGCTATCTGGGCTAGTGTAGGTATGAGGAGTATATTAAGTTCTTCTCCCTCCCCTAACAATTTTCAATTTTAAAGTTTTTGTCTTGCTATATTTGTTGTAAATGTGCATCCTTGCCCTTTGAACTGGACAGTTTTCAAATTCAAGGTAGGACATGACATCTCTCAGCAATGAGTTTTTCATGTGTGCTTCTACAACTCAGACAAACTGTTCAAAGGCATCACCTTCTCTAGGAGCTGGACTGGCCCAGARAGCTGGGTAGCCCTGGTGAGGCAACTCAGAGGCTCTAGAGGGGACCCAGAATCAAGAGTTCAGACTGATGCTGGGTTTTCAGGTTGCTCATAGTAGAGGAATTTGACTCCCGTGAGAGCAAGCAATGGCACTTTGGCAAACAGAGCTCAACTTTACATTTGCAGCCTTTAAAATTTATAAGAAGAAGACAACATACACTCTTTCACGAGCAGGGCTTTCTTTTCTTTAGTTTTGTTGCAATTGCCCAGCAATAATTGGTGGGTTTGGGGTGCGTTAATGTAATTTTYAACGTTCACTCTTTCCCCCTCCCTCTTTCTCCAGACTTGTTGAATTATCCTCCGTGGTCCACATCAACTCCCACTGGGGGATCATTTCCAAGTGCTTAGCTTACAGCAAAGCTGTTTCAGACCCTTTTGTGTACTCTTTGCTGCGGCACCAGTACAAGAAGACGTGGAAGGACATCATAAACAAGATCCTCAAGAGGAGCTCCATCAACTCCTCGGCGCTGGCGGGCGAGCCGCACAGCCGGAACCTTCCGCAGCTGAACGAATGAGGAGCCCGGCACGGCACCTGCCAAGGGGTATTTGTGAAACAACAGCAACTGGCCCACCCACAGTAGCTCCCCTCAGCTGCCCAGGTTTTGGGAGGCAGCTGTGGGCAGGGTGAAGCCCAGACCGTGTCCCTCCAGCGGCCCGTGGCTGCTCTGGACCTCCTCCCTGCGACTGGAAGAGCRCTATTGATCCGTGGTCCTGCAGGCTCCACAAATACAAATCTCCCATTGATTTCCATCAGCTGCTGCATTTATAGATAAAAATATCCAGTCCTCAGCAGAGGGATTCATGAAGGTAATGGGAGCAAACTGCTGCTGGTGTAAGATTGTTCTGAAAAGCTGCACAGGGGTCTTCGCGCTGTGTTTGGCATTGGCTGCAGGTGAAGCTCCTTCTGATGTAGCAGCCAACGTGGCTTTACAAAAACCACCCCACCCTAGTGGCTTGTTTGTAGAAACAAAGGTTGTTTGAAGAAAATAGAGAAGGTTGTTTGTAGAAAATACCTTAATGGGAAAAGCTTAAAAAAAAATCTAAACATTCATCCAGTGCCCAACGCAGTTCCGCCTTTTCTGACATATACTTTAGGAAGAATCCCATAGAATTGAAGGAAGAGAAAAACCACTTTTGGAGTGTGCTGGATTCAGCCATGCCTTCTCTAAATCTTAAAACTTATTTACACGGAATCTCACTAACATTCTCCCCATTAAATTTTAGGAAAATACAAATGGAAGACAGGGTGGAAAGGTCAGGATGCCTCCCGCCTCCCTTCCATATATCTGAGCTCTGAGTAGCTGGATTTTGCCCAAAGCTGCAGATCTGGGCCCTGTGCCCAGGAGGAAAAATAACAAATCTCTTTTTCTGAGGAGTTATTAATCATGGGGCTTTTTCCTACTTAAAGGAAAGATGAGCCTAAGTCTGAGTTTCMAGTATAATTTCCAAAGCAAGTGGAGCACAAATAATAGGCTCCCCTCTCCACCATGAAAGTGGAGCCAATAATCTGAATCCACCCCTGAATGTGCAAATCTCTGGAGGTGTYAGTACAAATCTTTATAGCTCTGGATTGCAGTTTTGCATAGGAACATTATTAACATTTACCATGCACTCAGATGCCTGCCCAGATTTTAAAACAGGCTTGGTTAATTAGGCTTYATGAATGCAATGGCAGCTTCAATAACAGCTGACACAACTGGCTGTTCTGCCATCTATCCCTGCTCATATTCCATCTGTCAAYGCCATTTTGAGGAAATAAGGACTTCAAGTTGTAAAAAATGTGGGATTACTTTTTAGTTGCCACCTTCTCTCATGCAAGAGAAGGGCTTGGTGTGTTGCAAAAAATGTCCACTGTTGAATTTTCTGGCCTCTGATTCAAAGCCCAGACTGGGKACTCAGTGAGGGGCTTCACCCCAGAGTCAGTGAATGTGGGGTAATACCTCAGTTATTATCTGAAAATTATCAGCTACCATGTAAATAAAAATGTYCAGCTTAAATCCTAATTTCAGTTATAAAAATACCATAATTACAATAAAATCCACGCATAATTATAGCCACAGAATTTCAGGAAGCTTTTAAAACACTGCATTCAAATGAGCCCTTAGCCAGATTAAAGAGTCTACCTCATCTTAATCATTTTGCTTCTTAGGCTTAACATAATTTTCTCAGGTGCAATAGATAAAAACACCCAGTTCAATACTTGTTTCTTAAGAAATTCCAGACATATTGATGATTGGATTGTATTGGAATACAGGATGTTAGAAAGTTGACTATTATTGAGTTTAAAAAGATAAAAAGCCCAATTTTGAGCATGTTTGATTTAAATTGYACCAGGAAAGGCCACAGCTGTTGTAAACTTACACATGGAGCTGATGCCAAAGCCAATGGGAGGTTTGTATGTCAATAAGGGCAGCTCCAGAAACATTTAAACCTTCAAATTCAAAGAGAGTAAGCTAATTTCCCAGGAGAAAAAAAGCATAATCCATTTAGGATGTTTAGTAAAAGATGGAGAATACAGCACTGGACTTGTCTCATTATGCTTGTGTATCACAGTCAGTCACTGGTTGATTTATATCCCACCATGAGCAATAAATCTCTCCCCTTGTATGTGTTTAAAAATTTGTCTCTCTTTCATGGTGCCTTTCTTCCCTAATTAATCTTATAACAGAGAATAGATATGATTTCCCCTTCCTGGCATCAGCTCTCTGTCATATTTTGACCATCTGAAGCAAGCAGGAGTTGTAAATGCTGGTGCTTGACAAACTGCCTCAGTACACGAAATAAAAACACCACCCCAGCATTTCCTGATGACATTTTCTAGGATACTCAAAATATGATGCTGTGGCTTGTTAAGTGCTAGATTTTCAGCTGCATTCTCGTAGGCAACTGGCAAAATTGTCCAAAATGTGTGTCTCAGTGATGAATGTAGATATGAGTAACTATCTGTCTGCTGAGTATTATATGTACTACACAACACTCTGAGTGGAGTGAGTTAAAATCCTGCTGGTAAATGTAATGCACAGTATTTATTATCTCTGCTCATCAAGCAGAGCTGTTCTCTTGTCTAACACACGTGTGTGCAAGGGGGGGTGGGGGGAATTTCCATTTGTTACTTCAATATTTTTCAAAAAGTTTGTCAAGTTTGGCTGCAACCTGTGCCCAAAATCTGGAGCTGCATGTGCAAAATCTGGGCAGCTGCTTAGGCAATATGCAGATTTCTGTTTGTTGTATCTGTGACCCATCTRCAATACCGACTCCTCACACGCATGTTCAATTAACATTTCCTTCAGAGCTTGTGAATTTGGCAGGCAGAGCACTGGCAGATGATTAAGAGAATGTAGTCCACCACCACCACGTTGSTTTGTGGGTTCTGAGCTTTTTCCTTTGTTCATTTGAACGGTTTTTACACCATTTCAGGGCCCGCACTGTGAGCTGTGATCCTGGTTTCTGTTCTGTTCTTGAGCCAGTTTGAATGTGAAGATTAATTGCAATTAGCAAAACTATGAGAGACTGATAAGGGTTTGTTGAACAATTATTAAGTACCARGCCCTCTCTTGATATAAATCAAAATAATGGTGGTTTCACCTGAGGTTTGGGACCATTAGGTGACTTTATCCAGGGCTTATAGATTTCTTCTCTATGTTTACAGCCTTTTTTTAATGGTATTTACAAATGGAAGGGTGTGAGTAGGATTTAGGGAGTTCTTCTGATGTGCAAGTGCTCACTTCCAATGTCAGGCAGCCGCATAACTAATTAAGTTCTATCCTTGTTCTTACAGTTTGAGTAGATGACCCTAAAAACCTCTTTTCAGTAGCCCCAAATCAGACATTTTAGAACTTCCCTTATGTCTGAAAATAAAAACAAACCTAGAGATTAAAAATGCTTCAGACAAATCCTGATGGAGCCTGATGGCTGCTGCAGCTGTRGCCACACATATCACAGCATCCCAAACCAGCTGAGGTTGGAAGGAACCTCAAAAAACTCCCAAAAGCCCCCAAAATCCACATCCCTGCCTCTGGCAATGATTTACCCTCTCAGTTTTGCCAAAGCACCTAGGAAATGATCTTGGTCTGCTTCAGGTCAACAGTAAAATCCTCTGGAAAGGGTTTTTTTTTTTTTAAATAACTTTGAGAAGACATTTTAGATTAAACTACAAAACCCAGAACATCTTTAGGAGGCTCCAAAAGTGAGGCAGGAATGGATGTGAATGGGAGGCTGGGAGGTACAAACTGGCTTTGCTGCAATGGTTTGGGATCCTTTGGCTGCACTGAGCTTTTCCCAGAGCCCTGTTCCCACCCTGGGAGCTCTGCAAGTCTCTCAGACATTCACTCATCCCAAAGAAAARGGTGAAAATCCTGTCAAAGGAGTATGCTTTTGGGTTTGGGAGGACTCTCATGGTYTTCAGATGGTTTTTATGGAAACTGCTCACATAGTTTGAATGACCAGAGAGTCTAACTCTTAAAGTCCAGGAGGTTTAGGTCACTAAAATGTGAATTTTTCTAGACTTACATGTCCAAGGTTTCATAGCTCCCTCACCTCTCTTAATCCTAAATGAAGAAGGCTCTGAATATCTTGTCCTATACATTTTTAAGTGTACAATGAATATCTCTGGAATAACCCTTTGGAAATTGCTTTTCTCTGCTGTTAGATCTGTCTTCTCCCCACACTCAGTGTTCTTCTGATTAAACAAAGCTTAAAAGCAGAGACAGAGGGTTCACACCTCTGTTAGCTCATTGTTACTGGACTCTAAAAGTCACTGATCAGCACGAAAAGCTCAGTTGGATCCTGACCCCAGCGCCACTGGGTGTTTGCTTTGCTGGATTGTGAGGGCTGAGCACAGACTTTGTGTCTGCAGAATCAGGGATTATGTCTTTGTAACCTGCCCAGACCTGAATAAGTGAGAACAATGTTATTGTAGCCTTAAATCTATTTATTTTTAATTTGCTTCTTATGCTTTCAGCATTCAATAGAGTGATAATTTTCCATGGGTGAAAGTTTTTTTTTTGGAAAACCATCCTGCTCCAAAAGGCAGCTGTCCCTGTGGGGAGGGTATAAAAGTTTACACAGAGAAAAGAGCTGCTGCAGTCTTTGTAAAATGTCAGCTTCTTACCTRTACTCCTGGTGTGTTTGGTGTAAATATGTATTTAGGATTGCTGGTTTTTAAGCAAATACTACTGATCTATGAGCTGAAGAAGTTGCTGTAGTTTATCCTATATGTCTGTATTTTTAAGGAGGAGGATTATCCCTACAGGCTGTAAGTGCCCTTCAGAAATGTGTGTGCCAAGAAACAGAAGCATCAGGGGTGTGACGGCAGGGGTGGCAATTGAGGAGTAAAATAACATTTTTTTTTTTGTGGAAGAAATGCTATTTCACATGGTTTCAATATACCCAAAGGCACAAGTCCATATGGCTGATTATTTACACACAAAATCAYGTCAGGAAAAGGATTTCCATCTGGAATTGTCACTGAGTCACAGAATCATGGAAGGGTTTGGGGTTGGAAAGGAGCTTAAATCCCACCCAGTGCCACCCCTGCCATGGCAGGGACACCTCCCACTGTCCCAGGCTGCTCCAAGCCCTGTCCAACCTGGCCTTGGGCACTGCCAGGGATCCAGGGGCAGCCCCAGCTGCTCTGGGCACCTGTGCCAGGGCCTGCCCACCCTCACAGGGAACAATTCCTAATTCCCAATATCCCATCCAAATCTCTGTCAGTTTGAATCCATTTCCCTTTGTCCTGTCACCCCCAGCTCTGGTCCAAAGTTCCTCTCCATCTTTGGGTTTTCTAGCCGCAGTTGTTCTACAATCAGAGCCTTAAAACCAATGTTGTTTTAAAAGTCATGCAAAGAGAAAAAAAAAAATAAAAAAAATCGAAAGTCCCCATTCCCTTGGGATTTGGATCCAATGCCAGAGCATCCCAGTGAGATTTCAGTGGGAGTGCAGCAGGTCCATGGTGCAGAACTGGCTGCAGCCTTCCCCCTCCTGCCCATCCCACTGTCCTGCTCCTTATTGCACTCTGAGCTCTTGGACAAAAACTTCAAAAAGCCCTGTCAGATACCAAAGTGTTTTAATTTACCCCCTGACCACCAAACCCTTGTGCACAGACAGGTAAATTCTTCTCCTGTTTTGCAAATGGGATCAACCAACGACCAACAGAGGGGGAAAAATACAAAGGAAGGAATCTCATTAATGGAGCGACTTTTGTGAGGAAAATGTCAGTGAACTGCTCGGTGCCCTCAGGGTCACACAGCAAACATGTGACAAGGTTGGGGACAAGTCCTCTGTGCTTTGTGCCCAGCCTCATTTAAAAAATAGTAAAATAAAGCTACCTGCATCAGCCAGACTAAAGAATGGATCTTTTTATAGCAGAAACCATAGGGCTTCCCAGACAAGACATTTGAAAACTATGATCACATATTGCCTTGGAAAATACAAATAGGTAACTAAGAGGTGCCTTGATTAACTTTATTTATACACAGGGCATTTTTCTAATCCTTAGAAATTTTTTTTTCACAGCGTTTTTAGTTTTGAATATTATTTTAGGATTAAAATTTCCATGTATTTGGCAATCACTAATTGTTCCCTTCTGAATTCTTGCAGGAATGTAACTTATTACCAATCCTTCCAGATACAGCTGGATATAAACTTTTGTCCCTAGATTAGACTATTAGAAGATTATTTGATTTTTTAAAAAGTTGTTAGGAGCTGGTTTTACAACTCCTTGCTGCAAGGACAGTGGGATTTGCTTGGGTGAGTAAGGGCCATTCATATCATGAGAGGTATAAAAATTCAGTCTGTGTATTTAAAGTATTTTTTTTGCTTTGCAAATACTGAAAATAGATGATCTCCTATTTCTACAAGCACCTAGAGCCAGTCTGAGGGAAGATAGTTATGAAATAACATTAATAGCTGCTGTAGATAGGGCATGTTTGATTATATTATTATAAATATACCACTATAATTTATTGCATTTAACTTTTTTTTTGTATAACAATCGGGTGTAATTGCAGGGGCTATTTATTTAGGGGGAAAATGGGAATATAAATGAAATCTTTCCAAGTTGCATGGATAAAGGGATGCACAGACCTCTTTGTAATGACAACACACTTAAGAGTGCCACAAGTTAACGTGGATTTTAGGGTCCCAGGTCAGCTAAACTCTGAGAGTCTCCTAAGAGATATTCCAGAGAAACAAATCCATTAATGCAAAGGCAAACATGTAAAATCCTCTGTGTCTACAGTTTAAAGGAATAGAACAAAATWATTATTATTCCTGAGTTCAGATTTTGAGTAATGAGGCCTGTGCTGTCTGTTCTGTTTACAATGGCTTGTGCTTTGTGGGTACATATCAAATGTTGTAATATATTTTTATTACATAGAGTTAATGGTTAATACAAAGTGACATATATAAATAAATACATACTAAATCTGTATATTGTGATTTTGTTAACTTTACTGTTAATGAAATGTGATTATGACAAATGACTTGGCATGAGCTATTTTTTCATATAAAATTAATGTTTTAAAAAGCCTGTTTCATTTCATTTTTCCAAAAGTCAAGCCTGTGGTGTCATTGCAATGCTATGACCTGGTCAGTCCCTCCCATTTTTTTGGAAAACAGCTACAAAGTTCATTGCAATTGAACATTATTTCATTCCAATATGAGCAACACAAGTGGAAGAATTGGAGAATCTGAATACACAATGCTTATGTCTAATCTTGGGTATATGTTCAGCCTTGGTACAAGTGATTCTGCTAAAGCTGAGTTCTTCCCTGACATCTTGGGCAGGTTTCAGGGTTGATGTGAAACCAAGGTTGAGTGGCTTCCTTCTCCTGCTCCTGAACATCCTCCCCACTCAGAGTTCCCACAGAAAGGTTGAAGGCTCTTCCTCAACACCACCCCACTGGTTTGCACCCTGCACAGGGCACAGTTTTGGTTCTCAGAGAGCAGAGTCTTTCATTTTCCATTTAAAGTCCAAATTCTTGGTCCCCAGATGGGTTTTTCTATTTACAGGGATTCCTCATTGATACTTTAATAATTTATAATGAATTTTATTAGCATAGAATCACAGAATGGTTTGGATTGGGGTGGACCTTAAAGGTTATGTCATTCCACACCCCCTGCCTTGGGCAGACACCTTCCCCTCCCTGGAATCAGCAACATTTCCACTCTTCTCCCTGTGATCTCCAGACAGAGATTCGAGCTGAAGATTAAATTCCACTCCAGTGCACAGATTAGGCCTCTTAAGGGCTCTTTTGCTTCCCACCCAGGTGTTAAATCTCCACTGTAGAAAAGCAGAAGAGATCCCAGAAGAGCTGAAAATTCACAGACATCAAATAATTTCTGATTTAACCAACACRATTACTTTGTGCTGCGTCTTTTATTCCCACTTCCCCCCATTATTTTACATAACTATTTTCCCCACCTTTCCCTGTGCATGCCCCACCTCCCCGCCAGGCACAGATTAACAGGAGTCTCCAGATTAACACCCTGCTCTCACAAAAACTGGCAGGGCTGGGTGAGGTAAATCATTTATTCACATCCAGCCTGCAGCCACTTTTAATTTGTACTGAGAGCAAGGCACAAATCAGGCTCCAAATGCAAAGATTTCACTGTTATCTTTGAAAGGAGAAGCTGGCTCTGCAAACCTCAGTGCAACAATGGTGCTCTCACATGGGGGGAAAGGCATTTCCCAGGATCTCAGCTCCATCCTGGGCTCCAGGCTCCAACAAACAGGCAGAGGAAAGCTGCTGACACCATGGAAGAGATTCTGGGATGCTGCTCCTTCTCTGAATCTGTGGGAGGTTTTATTTTGCTCTGGTCTCCATTACAACTTTTTTTTCCCATCCCTTAGGAAGGACCTAAATATTGTCTTTCACAGTACAAAGGAATATTAATTCCTGGAAAGTTTCGCCTGGAGATTTAGCAGAGACAGAATAATTACCCTGGAAAATGCAAGGAAGTGCAGTTTCAAAGGACTTACCATCCACATCATTATATAACTCTTTTTTTCTTTTGCCAGCATCATGCCAGAACCAAGTTAAAAGCCTCTTGCCAACTTCTGCTGGCCTGGCTTTGGGTGGACAGCAGCTGCAATGCCAGCAACACAGTGGGCATGTTCCTGCACCTCCAAAAATGCCAATATTTATTTGAATCCTTTGTACTTAGTAGCACCTGCAGTGCAGAAGAGGAGCCAGGCAGAGCTGCAGGAGTCCCAACACAAAATAAAGAGCTCAGGTGTGTCCCTGAGCCACTCTGGGGACTGACACTGGAGCAAATCTCAGCACAGCACCAGGGACCMAAGGGGCCTCTGAAGGGAAAATGTTGGGAGCATTCAGTGGCCTCTGGGACATTTGGTGACAAGCAGCTCACCTAAACTGGTATTACATCTCTTTGTGCRGTTGCACAGACTGGTTTCCAGTGAGTGAGTTGGAATATGCTGTGCAAACAYCACAGAAATATCCATTTTGAGCAGAGGGATGGAGCACCTTTGATATGGGAGAGCTGGGGCTGTTCACCTGGAGAGGAGAAGGCTCCAGGGAGAGCTCAGAGCCCCTGSCAGGGCCTGAAGGGGCTCCAGGAGAGCTGGAGAGGGGCTGGGGACAAGGCATGGAGGGACAGGACACAGGGAATGGCTCCCAGTGCCAGAGGGCAGGGCTGGATGGGAKATTGGGAATTGGGAATTGTTCTCTGGGAGGGTGATATTGCCCCTTGTCCTGTCACCAGCTGCCTGTATGCAAYGTCCCTCTCCCTCCCTTCTATAACCCCCCCTTAAGCTGCAGAATAACCCAGAGACAAACAGAAAACCTGGCAGGACTCTGAGGGTCAGAACTGATCCATGTTGAGCTTTTCCTGAACTTGGGCAGAAGAGTAGAGCCAGGGTTTGCACTTTCCTCCATTAATATTTACAAAGGCCTGCACTTTCTCAGGGTTGCAAATTCTTGTTTTATCACTATGAGAAAACCCCCTGAGATTCAGAGGTTTTGAAAAAAATCCCCATTTGTTAGTTTGTACAAGGCTACTTTTTACTTCCATTTTTTCTGATCTAAAGATTGCTTTCCATGCTTTGTCATCTGTCCTCATTTAATCCATTTCAAAATTTATCCTTGCAGCATGAAACGTTGCTGTTGATCCCATTAACTGTCTTCTAATAATTGCAGGGTTTAAGAAAGCTAAGGACAAAAACTGACTGAAATTAAGCTTGAAATGAATAAGAGCATGAAAAAAAATGAGTAGGAGTATGGTAATTACATGCTTATGACTGTGACATTAGGCAAAAGAAAACAGAGCAGCAGATGGTATCTGAATCTAAAGAAAAATGTAAATGATGATGAACTCACACCATTCCCTAAATAATGGTGTGTTTAGCAGCAGGTAGATGTTCCATGTAAAGAAGTGCTGCCTGATAATTCAAGGACATAATCCAAYCCAGGAGGGACATACCAGCATCCTTTATTAGATGAGAAATCACTTTCTCAGTTTCTGTGCACTGCAGGGCCTGTACCTCTCTTTCCTGGCCATTGTGCTTGTCAATAAACTCACATTAGTGTTGATATTTGTCACTGGTAATCACATAAAACATCATCTTCTCCTGTGACCTGGGTTGCCTTAACACAGCCATTGCAGCCTGGGTGGGTTTGTTACAGATATTTTTTTCTCATAATTTGTCCCTTCTTTGCAATGCAAAAGAAAGAAGAGGAAAGGAATATATATCTATGCATTTTTTCATATTTATATACGTCTATATTTGTAGCACCTATAAATATGCATGGCCTTTACAAACATACTCCTCCAAAGGAATACTACAAAGGCAAAAAAATCTATTATCTGTTAAAAATTGATCAATTAATTTTATAGAAGATATTAGTATTTTGTAATTATAATCTCCACTTCTTCCATGTCAAGAGGACTGAAAGAATGTTTCTGCCTAGCAGCAAACAATGAATATACATGGCAGTGAGATCATCTCAGAAAAACTTGGAGTTACTTTGGATTGTTTTCTCCTCTRTTTTTTGGCCAGTGTTCACAGACTCCTTCCAGGGACTGAGGCAAGTTCTTGTGGTAAAAACGGGCAGAGTAGATGGAGTTGATCAGGGGACATGGACACTAGTGATGCCTCAGGTTCAGCTTTTCTATGTTTCACATTCTGTGCTGCTTTAGTGTGTGGGGCTGGGCTTCACATCAGGGGATGCTGAGCTCTGTGCACAGAGCAGAGAGACAAAACAATTCCTGCTCCAGCTGGGCACCAAGGACAAATGACCCAAATCTCAGCCCAGGAGCACAAACACCGTSGGCTGGAGAGAGAAAAACAAGCAGGGTGGGACTGCAGGGGCTAAAGCTGGAATGGGACAATGAACTGCAAGGTGCAAATGGAGCAGAACTGATCCCAGGGACAGACCCCGTGCCCGCTGGTGCATTTTGGGGCCATTTTGGTTCATCTTGGGTGCGGCCCTGGCTGGGCTCTTGTGCTGCCCAAGGTGGATCCATGGAGGAGATCCTTTGAATCAATCCCTGCTTTGTTCTTTAGCTCAGTTCAGTCTCTGCTCTAGGGCACACTTCACAAGGCATCACTACGTGTGCCTTTCTAATTTKAGTTTTTCTTCCTCCATAACCCAAATTCCATGTGTGCTCCAAAACCTCCATCAGTTTTAGGAGGGAGGCAAATACCCAGTGTGGCCCCATGTGAGCTCCATTACACCATCCCAGGCTGTTTAACACTGTATTTCCTCTTTTCCCTGTCCACCCCAGTTCCCACCAGCTCTTCCCATGCCCCACAGATGGGCTGGCAAGTTACAGCTCGTTATTCCCTATATTTTTTCCTTTTAATGGATGCAGGTGCACACACTGCTGCACTGCTTTCCCCAGGAGCCCGCAGCTCTTCATCATCTTATTAAAATGATTCCATACTTGCCATCATTTTCACATTAAGATGATCGGCTTTGACTGCACACACAGAGATGTTAAAATTATTTGTTGTGAACAGCTGATCAGATTTAGGTCTGTTTGCTCACAAATTACCCCCTGCCTGCTTGAAGGGTYAGAGACCTGCTGAGTCACTGAAGTTATCCAAGATATTTCCGGTATTTTGGGCTAGAGGGGCACCACTGTTGCTGATGGGTAGCTGGAATGCCAAGGGGTGCTTTGTGGGGAGCCCCTTGGCTGGTGGCAGTGCCTGATCTTCAGGAGGTTATCAGAGCTCTATTCAGTGTTAATTCACGTGTGCACAGAGCAGCAGCRCAACACAAACAGCCCCAGTGCTAACCAGTGGCTCTGGTTAACAGGGGACTGAGGTATTAAACAGTTAAAAAATATATTATTGTCACTTCTGTGGCCTCAGGACCAGGGCAGCGCCTGTCCCCTGTGCTGGGGTTGCTGAGGAACCCCAAATCCTTGTCCAGTTCTGGGTCCTTCACTGCAAGAAGGACATGGAGGGGCTGGAGGGTGTCCCGGGAAGGGAATGGAGCTGGGGAAGGGGCTGGAGGCTCTGAGGGAGCCGGGAAGAGGCTGGAGAATCCCTGAGGGAGCCGGGAAGGGGCCGGAGAATCCCTGAGGGAGCCGGGAAGGGGCCGGAGAATCCCTGAGGGAGCCGGGAAGGGAATGGAGAATCCCTGAGGAGCCGGGAAGGGCCGGAGAATCCCTGAGGGAGCCGGGAAGGGGC
>JACDOX010000217.1:421514-469993 GCA_014549065.1 Cardinalis cardinalis
GGAATGGAGAATCCCTGAGGGAGCCGGGAAGGGAATGGAGAATCCCTGAGGGAGCCGGGAAGGGGCTGGAGAATCCCTGAGGGAGCCGGGAAGGGGCTCAGGCAGGAGCAAAGGAGGCTCAGGGGCCCTTGTGGCTCTGCACAGCTCCTGCCAGGAGGGCACAGCCGGGGGGGTCGGGCTCTGCTCCAGGGAACAGGGACAGGAGCAGAGGGAACGGCCTCAGGCTGGGCCAGGGCAGCCTCAGGGTGGATATTGGGAAAATTCCTTCATGGAAAGGTTTGTGCAGGCCTGGCACAGCTGCCCAGGGCAGTGCTGGAGCCYCCATCCCTGGAGGGATTTAAAGCTCTGTAGATGAGGTGCTTGGGGACATGGGGATGGCAGGAGGAATGGCTGGACTCAGACCTCAGAGGGCTTTTCCAGCCTGAACAATTCTATTACATGAAAGGCTCTATAAATTTAAGAATACACCTCAAATTACATTTGTATTAKTGGTTTGTTTCCAGCAGCACCCACAATGTGCTGGACCCTTTATGAACATCCAGGAGYGGATGGGTCATGGACTTTGATGTAGAAATTCCCCTACTTYCCCAGTGGGAATCAGATAAAGAGAGACTCTTGGCAAGCTTTGGGATGCTGATAAGGCAGTCTACCAAATGCAGTGCCAAAGGGGCTGGGCAGTTTTATCTTGATATCAGCAGCCTTTGTCTGGTTTCAGCAGATGAGATTGTTGTTTCCTCTCTTAAGTCTCTTTACAACCTGGCATGAACTGTGGCCAAATTATCAAATATTTCAAGGTAATATTTTCAGATACACAAGTCACAGGAGACTCTGGGGTTTCATCAGCAGGATGGGGCTTCTGTTTTGTTTGTTTTCTTTTTCCTTCTTTTCTTTTTTTTTGGTTCGTGGGAGGGATGTTATAACCACTATTTTACATCCTGAGCTCTCAGGCTCACTGAAATTGGAGGAGATGCAATCAGGGAAGCATACACTGGGGACTCCTACACTCTGCTCTGACTGTTGCTATATTAAGGCTGCATTTGCACAATTTGGGGTTTCTAATGTGGAACAACTGGCAGCTCTGCAGTGCTGGTGCCCCCTGAGGGCTGCCTGCCCTCCCATTTCTTGTGTGCCCACACAAACACACACCCCACTGCTGGTGGGGGTCACAGAGATTCATTCCTACTTCATTTTTAACACCCTGATTTGCTCCTTCCTTCCCCTCCAGAGTTGATATTTTTCTTTCTAATAACAGGCATTTATGTTATTTTAAATTGGGAATGGGTGATTTCAACATCCTCAACATTTCAATCAACAGCTGATTGTCAAATCACAAACTCATTAAAGGAATGCTGCTCTGACCATCCCATTTCCTATCCTGGGCTTTTRTCAGCTTTGATGTGAAAAAAAAAACCCACTCAGCTTTCTGCCAGATCCAAAATTTCAGAGTAATTTTCTGTTTGATGATAAACTCGTTATCAGCATTTGCTGAAATATAATTTGCCACCATCTGCTTCTGAACTCTCTGGCTTGGGCTGGCAATCTTGAAATGCCACCACTTATCCTTTGTTGTTCACCTCAGTGGCTGCTTCAGGAACGTGGATTATTTGAAAATTCAGGAAAAATAAAATTAATTCAGGAAAAATATGGGACTAGAATATTCAACTGGAATCTTCTTTTCCATCTTTCAGTTTTCCCTCTGTAATAGAGGTTCTGTTTCACCCACCCCAATCTCATACTTTTTCAGGTCTCCTTTCCCAAAAATCTACCAAGTTCCCTGCAGAAGGCAGGGAAGAGTTCCAGGGAAGCTCTATTGATTTATATTAAATCAATCATGCAGCAGTCAAGGTCTTAATAATACATCTAAAGACTGTGATAATCTGAAAAGTACCCTCTGGAGACTCATACTGCTTTAAGAATGATACATTACTYCTGAAGCTGAGATGGAAATCAGCAATTAATTTCTGTGAACATTTTCATTAGTGAGAAACAGATTTTAAAAGGCTGGATTTTCTCCAAACCAGGTATGTTCTGCACACAGTGCTGAGGGTGCATTGACTGAGGGTGGACAGGACCTTCAGCACCCAAATTTACACTGACTCAGAGACATCAAACTGGTCCTGGATGACCTTTTTAGGGCAAAAGTCACAGAAAGTGGGCAAGTAAAAGCAGATAAATACCTTTGAGGAGCTACTCTCAAAGTTCTAASACTCAAGGAATTTGTTTCAGTATTTTTAAAGGACCATACAGCAACCAACAGTAGCAAAGCCCTTTAGAATTAAACTGAATAAGGAGATTTAACAGCTTATGTCTCTCTGCTGGAGACATGGAGCTGCTGATTGATTGTCTTGGTCCTTCAGTGCAATTATTGGGGTTTGGATGTTCCCAGAAATCATTATGTTCATTACAGTGGCTCCAGCTGCCCTTCATTAGCCAAATACAGAAAAATAAGGCAGATACAGRGTGGATCATAGAAACAGAGTCAGTTTTTTGCTCCAGTTCCCAATTCTCTCCCAAGTATTCTGTAAATTCACCTGTTCTGCTTGTGAGGACAGCCTTGGAGTCAGGAGATGATCCCTGAGCAGAGCCAGAGCTTGGCCAACCCAAATTAAGGATTCCATTCACCTGAGAGCTCCAGGGCTCACAAAACTGTAAAAATTAGCAATGTGATTTTACCACTTTTTGCACTGAAGCCATGGAACCAGATCCAGATCTTGGTGGTAAGAAACAGATCTCAGATTTAAACCCCCCCTGGTTTGGTTAAGTGAGATTATGCTGCCTTTGCTCCTTGTTAACCCAGGTATTGAACTTCTGGCACATCTAAACCACAAAAAGTAATTCCATTTCTCATCTTTTTACTTGCTGRCAGTAAGGCTGGATGAATATTTAATCTAGAAATGACAGTTTACTCTGAATGCTYTTTTTTGCTGCTTTTGGGACAGCAGAGTTAATAAGAATGATTGGGCTGTTGACACAAGTGATGTATTGAATTTTAGAAAGCAGCTGCTGCAAATTAAGTGAGAGTTAATGACCAGAATAATGAAAATATCAGGTGGTTGAGATTACTTAGTGTAATAATAGGTGGGAAYTGTTACTGTTTTCTCTAAACACCAGCAGTATTTCAGAATACACAGTGCAATGCTCTTTTGCAGTGTTTTGGTGGGAAAAACTCACTTTCAGAAGTGCTGCTGTGATGTGAAAATCCAAGTTTTCTCTGCTGATACTCCAGTCTTGCTCCATGGACCTTCCCTGATGAAGGCTGGACCTTCCCCTGGGAGAGACAAGTGCTTGAAAGGGGTCTGGTCTGAAGCTCAGTTTAGTAAAGAGCAGAAACTGTGGGATATTGGTTAATCCAGCCTCTGGAAATCACCAAACACCAGCGAGGGGAAGGTGGATTTAACACCTCTGAGTGTGACACCCAGCAGGTGAACAGAGGCACTCAAACTCCTGAAAAGGCAGATTAAGTACAAAAACATGCACCTGTAAAGTACCTTTGTGTTCACTGCCTGGAGTTTTTTTTCCAAGCTGTCAAAAACCCAATTATTGTCATTTTTTAGTGATGAAAGCACTCATTTACCTATTAAGTTGAAAGGTTCCACCAAAACTTGTTGAGTCGGAAAGCTGTGAAATGTATAAAAATATCCTTTATGTGCATAATGAGAAAAAKTCTTTATGAGTTTTTCTCATTAAACTCATGAGATGATAATTAAACTCAAGCATGTGAGCAGTGTTTAAAATTTTAATGGGAACTGTAATCTCCATMAAAATCAAATTTAGTCTTTTGTCAGGTTAAGAGGACAGAGAATCCACAAAAGTGATCAACAAATTGTTCTGCAAATCTCAGTGTGGACTTGGTGGATTTGTAAAACCTCACCTAGCTATAAAGTGACCATGGATGCTGCAAAATGTTGATTTTATCAATGGAAGATGGCAGAGAATGGTTATTTAGTGACAAGACTGCATTCACTGTTATGGCTTCATTGAATGCAAGTTTTTCTGCTAAAAAATCTTACAACATTACAGTGAAATACAAAAATGTCACCTGAAGTTTAATGACCTTCAAAAAGCAATTAGAGATCAGTACATATCAGTAAATGGAGATCAGTAAACACTTCAGATTAAGTGTATAAATGTGATTTAGACTTGGAATATTAAGGAGATATCAGAAGAAAACACTAAAACTTCTAGAAGTTTATCACCTGAAGCCRAGAGGATTCATAACTGTTCATTAAGGCATGGAAAGAGCCAAAAATCCAGTTTGTCTCTATGATAACACAAAGCAGCACAGCCAAAAGTGGTCCTARAAGTACCCATGAAATCAAGGGTAAAAATCACTGATTCTTTCTGCAGATGTGCAGCTGCTGCAGTAGGAGAGGAAAAGAGCTTTGAAAAGTTGTGTCCCTGGGGAGTGTGAAGCAGCAGAGCTTCCCTGGGCCCTGGCTGGAGGGTGTGCACAGAGCTGGCTGTCCTGTGCAGGAGGTGATGCCACCACAATTCATACAAATYATCTCTGCTTTTACCCTTCCCCCTCAGGCTTAGGGCTGCTGCCCAAATTCACTCAGAGCCTGGTGACAAAATAAAAGGTAAAAAAAAGCTCCAAACTTGGGCTTTTTCAGACCCACAGCAAAGGTATGCCATGGCAGTTTTTAAAGGTTAATTAGTGGAAGCAYTGGTGTGAATCCATTTGTGTTCTGTTTCAAGTTTGTCTCTGTTTTTGTGTTTCTCAGAAAGGTCAAGCACCTGCCACAGTGGGACAAAAGAGACAATGAAATCTGGCTGGGTGTCTGTCACTCACTGCTGAAATCCACGCTTTGGGGACATGTCCCAAATTCAGTGACAATAATGAGCTGAAGTTGGAAGAAAAAACCCACAACTATACGTGGATAAGAGAAGGGAAAGTGGATGATGACAGAAGGTGAAAATATGTGACAGCTTAAAATAACCAATGAAAAAATGTATTTCCTAACTAGCCCAGACAATGGTTTCATTCATTTGTATTCATCAGTGTTTTACCCACACAAAGCTCAACCTCCTGGTAAAAGCCATACTCAGATATTCCTAAAACTCTTCAGCTGTCAGTAAATTAAACTTGGATTAGAGATTACCAAATGGCACCACATTTCTACCAACATGTGTAAGCAGATATCATTTCTGTAGATTCCCAACCTGACTCACCCATCCCTGGAAGCGTCCAAGGCCAGGTTGGACAGGRCTTGGAGCAACCTGGGATCATGGAACRTGTCTCTGCCATGGCAGGGGTGGAATGAGATGGATTCTAAAATCCTTCCAACCCAACCAGTCTGGGATTTGCAGGTACTGAGAGCTGTCTTTGAGAGGTTACTGCACTTGTGGTTATCAGGCTGGATGAGAAAAACCCAGATGATAATGAAACCAATAAAAATGAGCACCTGGATAACCTGACAGGGATAGTTAAGAGAAGCCAGGCAGCTCCCACTGTGTTTTATGATTGTCAGGGCTCTGCATGGGAGCAGATGACTGATGGTTGGCATTATCAAGCAGAATGGAGTATCTCCTGTTTTAACCTTTGATTTGTTTAACCTTTCCTGTGTGGGTGAGGTTGTGCAGCTGAATTTCTTACTACATGGAAGGGATTGCATTTTTCTCTTTTATATCAGGGATGATCAAGATTTAGCAAAGTTCTCACATAAGAGAACTGCTATAAGCTGTTCAAATGGATCTGTAATTACAAAAGGGCTGAATCCACCCTCAAGTTTTATTTCTTGGCATCTCTGCAGGGCTGTCTGTTTTCCTACAACACTAAAAGGAAAAGAGATTTAAAGCACAGACTTTAGAAAAAAATTACCTGTTCTAAAGAGGTAGAAAAGGAGGTTAAATAGAAAACATTGGTATCCAGATTTACTGGCTTGTGGTTTGGATGTGTCTGAAGGTAAAATAATGGTGCTGTGTATTTCAAAGGAAAGGAACATTTTAAATCCCAAGTGCATAACTACAGCAGTAAATAGGGCACACATCATTTTGCCATCATTATATCCAGGGCAAGATATTCACACATCTGATGTTCCTGGTAAAACCCCTTGGAGCCTCAGTGTTTTCCAGTGCTGGACAATCAGAAAATAATTGCACAGACAAGTCCACTTGACAGCTATTAGGCCATTTATTTAGGAATGCCTGGACTAAAATGGAGTAAGGTCACCTGCATTAGTCCCAGTTCTGCTGTGCCCAAACTCGTGTAAGCACTAGTGACAGCCAGGAAAGAGCACCAAAGCCACTGTCCCCAGCACCTGAGGCCTTCAGCAATCAGAGTCCATCCACTCTTAGCCAACAGATGTCCAAGAATTCCCCATCAAATCCATTCCTTCTTATCAAATGAAAAATAATTTCTCACAGGAAGAACCTCAGTTGTGAGAACAAAGCACAGGAACCTCAAGGTTTGTAAAGTTAAACTCTCACACCATTATCTCAAGGTAGAATGACCTCACCTGCCAGGACTAAAGCAGTGGCTTCCACCTTCAATCCCATTTAAATTTGGCTATTTTGTTCCACTTCTGCCAGTGCATTCCAACCACYCACAAAGTTGCCTTTGTGGGACTCCAGAGAGAATCCACCCAAAAAACTCCATTCATAACCCAAAAAAACTTGTGTGCTCTTGATCTATCATGATGGTCATAAAACCTACATATGCCAGTGCACACAACAAATTTAACTGCAAACAAATTGTCTGCTGTCATTACTCCATATTCCAAAATTATTTTACTTTGTTACCTGCACAAAGACATCATTAATCCCTTCCCACCTCTCAAGAAAAAAAATATCCCTTCTTGACAAACTGCAGTTATATTTGCTATACAGAAATACATGGCATACAGGATGCTGTAAGGGTGCAAAGAGGGTGAAATTAGTAAAATATAATTCCACAGGATGGAATGATTGGATGAGTTGTTTACTTCTGTTACTTAATTGAAATGATACTGACTTGGAGGCGTTCCATAATTTCAGTCACAGAGAATTAAAAGTGCACTCTTCTGTTTTATTGGAGCCTTTGCTGTTATTTAATGGTATCTGCAGAACCAGGAAGGGCTGAAATTGCCTAAGAAATTTAGGAATATGATTATTTACTAGGCAAGGGCTCTAGATTGTGTTTTTCATTCTTCAGTCTTTTATGAGTTTCCTTCATTCCTTGACAATAAAAAAATAATTAATACAGATGGCACATGGTATTTTTACAGTAACTTTTCTGCTCTGCTTTATTTTTTCCTCAGTTTCAATGATATTTTGCTRAACGTCTTTTCCAAGAATCCTATCAAACTGGCAAAACCTGTAAATAGCAATCAATATGTTTAAACCAGAATTGTATTTGGAAGAGTATGCTGCAGTCTGCCACCAAGCATGTTAAGAGATGTTTATTTAGCCACAGACTGGCTAAAATCATGCAGCTGACTGGTTTTTTAGGTATAATTTAGGTCATAACATTGAAGCGAATGGAGCRAAGTCGTATTTTCATCATCTGGTACTTTGCCCAGTGTTGATTCTTTCCTAGGTGTGCTCTGCATCTTTCCTGAATCTCAATCCTGTCCTGCTGTACAATTTTACTACTCAAAAGCCAACAGTAAAGCACAACTCCTGCTCCAAAGAGGCATGAGGCCAGAAAAGCAGCAGCAAGAGGAGCAGGCCTGCTGAGGAGCCCAGAACCCCTTGCATGTCGCAGAGGACAGTAGCATGAGATGTGCAGGAACACAAAAGGCACCTCAAGTGAGGCCAAAAATTAAGAAAAAAAGATGGTATCAGAAGATTTGTGAATTAAGCGCCTCTCAGTGACTAAGCCTCTCCTCTCATACAAGACACGAGTGTTTGTATCTTCAGGAAAAGCTTTGTTCAGGTCCTTCTCCCGCATCAGGRAAGGACTGCCACACCACAGTGGTCCTGATCCCAAAACCTTTTTGTCAGGTTTAGTTCATGGAGTAAAATTGCAGCCTTRAAAAGCCAGAGGAGAAAACACTCTGGAATTTAACTCTGGCAGCACAAAGCATCCTTAAATCTATACAACCCAAGCAGGAAAGCAAAGGTGGGTTACTCGCTGCAGGCTTTTTTCCTGAAATATAGTGTTTATCAAAGGGGGAGCTTTCAGAGAAAGAGAAATTCTGACACAAGTTTTATCACATTRAACAGAAGTTGTCGCCTCTCAGCTTTTCCTCCCATATGAGAATAAAACATAAAAAGTGTCAAAACTTTTTTGAGTTGCAAAAATATACTTTAGATACTTTTTTTCAATTTTTCATTCAGAACACTTCTCGTTTGTAAGTATCTCTTTTTTGCTGCTGTTGTTTTTCATCCTTTCTCTTCAATTTTTAAAGGAAACAGATTGACAAAGGATTAAACAACCCAACAAGCAAAACAYTTCATTCCAGCTCAACTCAAAACACCTTCCTCCATTCTCCCTGTCTCTCCCCTCAACYGGGGGCTCTTTTTGGTTTGACTTCATTCTGATTTTTTTCCCACCAAAAATGAGAGCCCCCCCGAGCATCCATCCAGCTCCACAAACAGAAAGGCCTCACGGTGCAGAGAAAAAGGCATGAAGAGATGGGCTATGTAACTCTCACTACGACTACAGCCAGGCTGGGAGAAGCAGAGCTGGCGCCGCGCTCTACCGCCGCTGCCACCGCCGCGCCCGCTGCCGCAGCCGGCGCGCCGCCAGGCTCAGGGGCTGCTTCCCAAACTTCCTCATGATCTCCTTGATCCTCGCCAGGTTGGTCTTGGAGATGGTGAAGTCGCACTGGGTGGCCCCCATGTCGTAGCCCACCTCGCAGGTCTTGGTGGCGGCGGTGTAGCCCTCGGCCTTGACGCCCACCACGTACTCGCCCGGRTTGAGGAGACGCCAGTAATCCCCGTCAGCTCCTGGTGGGGGGAAAATATGATGCTTTTCAGGGTTTTGGTCCTTTCTCCTTGAGGATRGTGGTGTTTACAAAGTCACAGAATTGCTGAGGTTGGGAAACATCTCTAAGACCCTCAAGTTCAACCATCAACCATCACCATCATGTTGACCACTCGACAATGTCCACAYRTGCCATGACCACAGATTTTTAGAAYGCTTCCAAAGATGGAGACTCCACCACATCCCTGGGCAGCCTGCTCCAGTTCTTYAATACCCTTCCCATGAAGAAGATTGCATCCAAACCTTTCCTGGGGTGTCATGGACATATTTTATGAAAAATCCCTTTGCCARGATTTTTCTCCTGAGAAGCTGAGAAGCCTCAGAGGAAAAGAAAAACAATAATTATCTGCTGCTGTGGAATGCAACAGGTGCATCTTTGATTGGTCTYATGTGGTTGTTTTTAATTAATGGCCAATCACAGTCCAGCTGTCTCAGACTCTCTGGTCAGTCACAAGATTTTATTATCATTTCATTGTTTTCCTTTCCTTTCAAGCCTTCTGATGAAATATTTTCTTCTATTATTTTAGTATAGCTTTAATATATAATTTTCTTTTAATATAATATATATAATAAAATAATAAATCAGCCTTCTGAAACATGGAGTCAAGATTCTCATCTCTTCCCTCATCCTGGGATTTTTGCAAACACCACCACACTGGGGCAACTTGAGTCTATTAAATGAKGACACAGAATCACATGGGATAAGCTGATTTGGAAGGGACTCACAGGGATCATTGAGTCCAACTCCCAGCCCTCACCATCCTCAGGAGAAGTCCTTGGCCATGGGTAGGATGACACCACAGGTAGAACCCTCCATCCTCACACCAGGAGGGTGTCCAAAGGGCTGCCCCCACCACAAATACCCCTCCTCATCCTGACAACCCTAGAGAAAAACACACCTCAACCATATTTTCCAAATSATGCAAAAAGGCTCCAAACCAGCTGTACGGTTTTGGCAGTTGGAAAGGCCTGAGGCAAAATCTGGTGATTCCTATGGGGGTAGAGAAGACCTTTCCCAAACCAATACTAACTGAGGGATCCAGAGGAGCCCCAGTGAAATATCCACATCACACATCCCTGATCAGACTGTCAGGACACAGATTTTGGGGCTGTTTGTTAGGAAGAGTGTGTGAATACATAATATCAACTTACTTTCAGGTGTAAGTAGATATTCCCTTCTATTAAGCCTTCCATTGGGGTTTATTACACTGATTTTCCTACAAAGTAAATTCACCAGGACGTTTAACCACCTGGTTAAATGTAAATGCACAAACCAAGCTCCTGCAATCAACTAACCTACTCACAAAAATGTATTTTAGTACCTCATTAAATCAGGAGTTTTTGGTTTCTTCTTTTTCCCCAGAATTATCTCAGATACACCCATTTTATGTACCCATATGTGCATCAGGATTGTTTTAGGCTTCTTTTAAATATGATTTTAGCCACTGAATATTCTTAGCTGTGAATTGAAAAAGGGGAACAACTATTACCTAAAATTAGTTTTGCACTCTGTCCTAGAGGAACTCCCTGTGAAGGAAAAGTACATATTCAAATATGCAATTCCATGTAAAAATAGAAATGGAACATCTCCTGCATGAGGAGGGGTTGGGCTTTTTTAGCACTGATGAGACCTGACAGCCTTACTAACACCAGCCTGGGCTCACTGGCAGTGCACAGTGCAGCAAAAACCRAAGATGATTTGCATAAAAATATTTTATTTGGGGAAGGATCAGGCTGGGCAGCCCCTGTTTAAAGAAACAGTGTTTTAATTTAGGATTTGGTAAAATAAAAAATGTGTTTGCAAACAGCAAGTGTTAACAAATGGCAATGTTGACTATACCCTGATAATGCAGCCTCTGGGTGTGCCAGAATTGTCCCTGATCAGGTCCATTCTTGCATCCCAATATGATCGGGGGGGTTTAAGTTAATTTGACCACATTTGGGGTGATAATAAGGTCCACATTTTCTGTTCCTCACGACTCAGGCATTTTTAGGAAAGGCTCTGAGAGAGGCTCTTTTATTCAGCTCYCCCTCATCACTGGGACTGTTGGAAGCTGAACAAAAGGCCAAACCACAGCTCTGCCCAAATTCCTCCTCTTTATCCCCAAGGGCTCATTTTCAGCTGTAAATCCTCTGGCAACACCACGGGGCAGGCAGAGGGCTCTGGATCCCCCGTGGGTGGCTGTGATCACATCCCTGCTCCCAGCCTGGCTTTAGCCCCAGGACTGCAAAGCTGACCCACATTTTCCTGACACATTTAGCAGCCAGTTCATCACAACCCCACACAGGGCCAGGAATAAACCTACACATTCACACCCCACTGGGAATTCAGTGCAAAGCTGGGTATTAAACCTTCAGCAAGGATGCATTTCCCTGCTTTCCATTTAGGAGCAAGCAGACAGGAGTATTTCTGTCAGCTGTCAGTGCCCAGAATTTAATACCAGGCTAAAAGGTTGGGGTTTTCCGAAAATCAGATTAAATCCAGTAAGAAAAAAAAAATCAGAACAGATGGCAAAAAGAAACACAATTAAAAAYACAGATAAATTTAGTAAATAATAGGTTTGCTGAAATAATAGGTTCCAGTGGGAGCAGGCTGGAGGCAGACTGCATCCATACCCACCTACTGGGGCTGGAAAGGGATTGCCATGTCTGCTTTGATAAAATAACAATGCATTACAGCACAAAGATAGCACTGCTATGAATTTAATATGTCAGACTCCTCCATAAATTCTACAATTAAGAGAAATGTCCTTTGAGCCTGATAGGACAGAGCTTAGTTACAATTAAGCATTTGTAAAAGTGCAAAAGCAATTTTTACATTTAAATGTGCCAAACTGCACTGATTTAAATACATTATAAAAATCTTTCTCATGCTTTTTTACCAACAAAAGACTCTCCAGGAAACCTGGCCATAGTGCTGCAAACCCAAAGCATGTAACAACTTAAACTCAACTTTTCTGTATGGAGCAGAYAGCCAGGAGTGAGGCTGGAGAGTTGTAACACCAGAATTATGCTTAGCTTGGACTAATTAAATAAATATTTAATAGATAAATATATTTAATATATTAAATATTTCTAAATGCTACTTCAAAATCCTTGGGTTTTGGTGCATTAGGTATACTGAAATCACTGCAAACTTACCAAAATATTCATAAAAAATTTTCTGGACACTGTTTGAAATTAAATTAATTACACTTTGGTTCAGAAACCACACAGAAGCATCAGTCTTTGAAGTCTGGCTGTGACACAGAAGTGTTTCACCAGGAAGAAATGGCACATTTCTCCATCAATATTTGCTTTGTCATTTCCCAAATTGCAACCCCCAAAACTGCCTTGGCCCCATGGAGGGGGAAAGGTGCATTTGTCCACCCAACTGAACTCTTTTTGCAGAGCTTTTCTCACAGAGTCCAGCCCAAATCCGACTGTAACAACATGGAATCACTCAGACTTAATCAATAGTTACATCTGCATTGAGGGAAAATGGAATAATTCCCCACAAAGCTCTTGCTCCTGGAATCAATGCCTTCAATTAGCCCATTAATGGTGTTAGCTGAATGTCAGCATCCCTCTCCTGCCATCACGGATACTGTATCCAGGAGAAAGCCAAACCAATCTGCTTTTATTGCAGTCCACAGGAAGAAGCAAAGGAATTTTCTCAAACCTTTAAATGTTATTACAGGGCTTTCACAGGCAACTTCTGTCTGGCTCTACGGGGCAGCTGACCAYGGTAATGCAGCAGTGAAACAGCACAGCTCTGCTCACTTGAAACAAAACTTTTGTGAATAGAGGTTCTGGCCATAATTCTTCCCCTGCTCGGCCTATTTTTACATCAAGGCAACTCMGAGGTTTAAATGGGCACATTTTTCATTTTAAAAGGTATAAATGAAAGGAGACTGCTGACAATTTGCCTTCTTTCTCTGGAGTTATACATGTCATTTTAGCTTTTTGGCTCCAGCATAAATCCTCTAGTTTCAGGGACTAATGAGACGTGTATTGTTATCTGGATAATATGAAACAAGATAGAACTTTTATGTTCCCAATTCCACAGTGATTCCAGAGTGTGAGCTTGAACGTCTCATTAAAAAGAAAAATTAAAGGGAATAAAATAAGTATTTTTATTTTTACTAACAAGTGTAGATGGCCTTGAGCCATAGAGGCTCAGCAATAAGTCAAGATGTAAATAGCTGCAAGATTGCCTGAGTGCTACAAGGTGGATTTTGGGATCTTGCATATTTATTGCACTTTATTTTATTTTTTCACATGACAATCCAGAGTACAGAGAGCTGGAGGAAAATCACATATTGCATTAATTCAGAGCAGTACATTAATTTTGCTAACAGAGTAACACAACCCACACTTTATGGCAGACTTTCAGCACTGCCAMGGCTTCCAAGACAGGAAAAAACAGCTGATTACTTTAATTCCCACTGTCATTTCCCAGTGGTCCCATTTTGAAATATTTAAGGCAGAATCATTATTGCCTAATTAAGTATCTGTCATTCAATGCTTTCTTTCACAATGGAGGCACAGTAGCACTGAAATTAATCATAAACTAAGTTAGATATTCCAAGATTCATTATTGGCTCAGATCACCTCTTGTGGCAAACATGAAAGATTTGGAAGTCACAAAGCTCTGTTATATTCCATGGCCTGAAATCAGTTTTTGTGTCCAAATYTGCCTCACTCTGTGCCTCAGTGGCAAAGCAAACGGAACGGGCAGCAAATGAAGAGCACAGAACACAGTAAAGAGATAAAACCCCATAAAATTAGCATTCAAAACACATGTGGATGTGGTACTTAGGAACATGGTTCAGTGAGTTTGTTTTCAAACCACAAATCTGTTCTTTTGCACTGATRTTTTGTATTTTTGGGTTTTTTTTACCTGTGCGAATGTCATGGTTAACACCTTCCACTGAAATAACAGCATTTGGGATTCCCTTCCCATGCGCATCTTTCACAATGCCTTTGATGCCACGATGGACCTGGGAAGAGAATAAAAAAAGCAAGTAAATATTGCACAGCAAAGAACAGTAATATTCCTAGGAACTTACAATGAATCTTTAATTCCATTAGTGAATTATATTTCTTTATTCCTACTTTATGGCTCACAACATTGTGGAACATCATTATTAACCCTGTAGCAGCCCTTCAGGCATTAACTTTTGAATCAGTTTGCGAATTTTGTTAGGATTCCTGAGGCATCAAATTCAAGATACAGATAAAAAGAACAGGTGAAGCAACAGACACAATATTGGGATCTTTTTCCAGCAGCCCTTTCTGGCAAGCTCAGCACCCGCATCACATTTTCAGAAGCTTCATTACTTTATTCCCTGAAGTCAAACAGCCTGGCTGAAGYGCTATGTCTATCAAAAATATCAATAACCACATAATTAATCATGCAAGAAAAATAGTAGGTGTTGGAACCCTAGTTGCTAAGAATTTAAGACTTTCTGTACTATCAGGCACTGACCCCCCAAAAAACCACTACATTTAACCTAAAACGATAAAAAAACTTCCAAAAATAATAATGAAACTAAAATTATAAGTGTGTAGTTTAAATAAAAGTGCATAATATCACATAATAGAAACCCTARAGTTTTAGAATATAATAATATAGATAAAAGTTTTAAACCAGAAAGTTTAAAACTTCTTCTTTGCCTTCTTCATCACCTTTTTCTTCATAAATTTAAGTAGTATTATATAATTAAATAAAAAATAGCACATTACAAAATATGAGTAATTAATTAAGTTAAAAATAAAAATAATTTAAGAATAATATCTTAATTAGACAATTTATCCTTAAAAAACCTTGTAAAAAGTACAACTCATTTTTTTGAGTAATAAAACACTATAAAACTCACAACTTATATAAGTAAACAAAAATATATTGATATTATAATGTTATACTATAATATTATATATTATTAATATACTATACTATGATATATGATACATAGTATATATTATTATAATATATAACAGTATTATGTATGATTAATATAATTTAAATTATTTTAATAAATATAGAAATATTTATATTTATATTTATATTTATATTTATTAATAAATATATAAAAACTGATTTAAATAAAACTACTAAACATCTAAATCCAAACAAAAAATGCCAGGTGAATACCTGTTCCATAAAAACAATCAGGGACTCGCGGTTGTTTTCCCACTCCTCTGGCAGCTCGCTCTCATGGGGATATTTGTCACAGCCAACATAGATGGAGAGCTCAAAGCAGTTTGTGTGCAGGTAGCTGAAGTCATTGATGCCTGCCARTATTGGGGAAAAAGGGAACAACTTCATGGCCTTTTTAATCTATCGGTCAGATACGAGTTCTTACACAAATTAATGTAACTTCTGTAAACACAAGTTGGGTATTCATCCAGCTAGCTTAGCCTGCACATTTGGAAGGGCAAAATGTTTTTAGAAATGCCAGATGTTCTGTAACAAAGAACCAGAGGCTCAACGTCAGGTTGGACAGGTGTCCTGGGTTGCAAGGTGGGGCTGGGGGTGTGTATTCTATTTCCATCTGTCAGAGCTGGAGCAGTTCTCTGCTGTCCATGGGGCAGTTTTTTCTTTATCTCTCCCTCAGCCAATCCTCCCTCCAGGAGATCTCTGCTGTCCATGGCCACTGAGTGTCCCTGCATGGCTGATCCAATTCCAGCATCCCATGGAGAGATGCTCCACCCAGGGGAGGAGCCAAGCATTCCTACCTGGATCCAATCTGAGGTTTGGGACACCACAGCAGCCTTTGCCCCCTGCATTGCCAGAGGAGCAGCTTTCTGCTGCCCTGCATTGCCAGAGGGAGCCCAGGCCCATCTCCAGCAGCCCTGGAGCTGCAGAGGAAAACTCCCCCCTTGTGCAGGATCCCTGCTGCAGCAGAGCCACAGCTGGCACTGCAGGAGGGCTGAGCCCCCATGGGATGGGGCTGGGACACCTCCCTGACACACAGGGGGGCAGGGCATGGTCTGACTCCAGCAGTGTTGTTCTGTATTCCTGCATTTTTTTTTTATTTTTATTTTCTTCCCTAATAAAGAACTGTTATTCCTGCTCGCAAATCTTTGCCTGAGAGCCCCTTAATTTCAAAATTATAATAATTCAGAGGGAGGGGGTTTACATTTTCCATTTCAAGGGAGGCTCCTGCCTTCTTTAGCAGACACCTGGCTTCTCAAACCAAGACAACAGGGCTTGGAGCAATCTGGGATAGTGAAATTTGCTCCAAGCAGGGGTGGAACTCCATGGGTTTTAAGGACCCTTCCAACCCAAACCCTTCTGGGATTCTGTTGATGTGGAAGATGGGAGCACAACCAGGAGAAAGGTCTCTACAAGAAAAAATTGTGCTTTTTAAAGAAAGCACTACGCATTCCTAATCCTGGACATTACCCACAGAGCAGCTCTCCCTCATGGAGTGCCCTGGGTGGAAATGGAATTGTCTGTGCTGGTGGCCGGGAGGTGCAGCTGTTCACCCAATTCACAGAATTCCCATTTGATAGAGCCCTGAATGCCAGGACACAGAGCTATGTGCTCACAGGGGCTGTTATGTAAAAGTGATTTATCAGAGCAGTTGGTGAAAGAGTTCCTCAGTCTGTTTTCCTCCCTGAGTAATCTAACAGATAGAAAAGCCAGACAAATCAAGGCAGTGATAATTATTTTATGTTACATATGGTGTCTGTAGTTTTTAAGAAATGAAAGGGTCTCTTTTCTCCCTATCATGGTGCTGCAGAACACTGGGATTGCACTGTAGCTCTGCAATAAGGATTTCCATCAGAAATATCTCCTAATCAAGCCCCAGGAACCCCAGTGCCTCCAGTCTCTGAGGAGCTGCAGTTTAATTCTGCATTACAGAGACCACTGTAACCTTTGCAAAGGCCTGGAGCACTAAGGAGGGCTGTCTTTACATACAGAGCTCAAACATTTCCATTCTGCAGGTTTCTCTCCTGTTTCTCACCATTATTTTTCCTCCTTATTAGTTCTCCACTCTCACACAGATAACRAGATACAGAACATGAACACTAGAGGAAGAAATTCTGTGAGCTTCGTTTCTTGTTCCACCTGCACTTCTAATAAGAAAATATTTTAAAATATGTATGTTAATGATCATTAATTGTTATGTTTTAAATAGCAAAGATTAGCAGGAGTCGCATTCACGAGTGCTTCTGACCAAGAAGAGTTAAACCAAAATCCCTGTTCCTGTCCAATTAGCACAGAGCAGTAGTCAAGTATTTAATGAGCCCTCAGTGCCTTCTGGAAGCAGAGCAGGAGGATTATATAATACAGATGTTAAACTTTTCACTTTTGTTGATGGGGAAAACCTAAACATCAGCCAGTGGCATATGCTACTCTACATAAATGTGCTTCCCCTCCACTTGAGAAACAGCCACAATTATTTTCCCCTCACATACTGTATAACATTCTGATTAATCTGCTGTGAAATGTTTTGCCATACACACTAATTGCTCAGTTTTAATACATGTATTTAAGAAAATGGCTTTGTGTTGCCAAGAGCAACTCTTTCCTAGTGCCTGAACATGCAAATCCAGCCTCAAAAACACAGGAAATAAAATTAAATCAATCCCTTTTTTCCCTCTCTGCAGTTCACCCAGTGCAGAAGTGCAGAAACTTTATATGTAAAATTGCTGGAGAACTTGCATTCACTGCAGTTCAAAATAATGTGCAGGAAATACCATGGCTGGGTTTTAAAGGCATGAGGAGGTGCTGGGTTTCTGTGGTGCACATGCTTCTCTAGGGACTGAAATGAAATCTAATATTTCTAAATTAAATAAATATTAAAGATTTGTTTAATAGTTAAATAAATATTAAATATTTTCTAAATGAAATTAATCTAATGCCATCTAAATTTTCCCATGGCAAGAGCAGTGAGAAGTTTCTGTGCAGCATCACTGCAAGGAAGCAGGTGGATGAGGAGAGGGGCAGTTTCAAAGTRTGGTACAATGAGGAGATGCCACTCACACAAAAGGATGGGTGGGAGAGCTTCTGCAAGCACTTTTTTGGAGGTCCTACCATAATGTAACAGAGCAGGACATAAATCATAATTAAAACATCATCAAGAAATAAAGCAAATCAGATGAAACAAATCCAAAATGTAATTGGTCCTAAGAAATCAGGGTAATATTCAGCATCTATATTGTCCATCTTTACTTAATGGAACTCAGTGGGACAGCTGTCAGTGACAAGGCCAATGTCATCTTTTCTGGATTGATTCATAACAATSTTTCTTGTAGCACTTAGGAAAATTAAATTCATAAATTAGATAATTAAGTTAGCTCTCAGAGAATGCTTTAGAATCTGCAGAAATGTACAGGAATGTACTGTCAGACCTAAGAGTTCAAGGTTTYCCCCAAACTCACCCAACACTTTTTAAGCTCCTGAAAAAATATTTGAAAAGCTAATTCTCGACTGTAGCCTTTAAAGGCTGGCCAGCACTAACTCCACATGGGCCAACATAAAAGCCATAAAAGCCACATCCAAAATCCCAAAATTCTGGGATTTGCAGGAAGTACCTGCAAGTTCCAAACATGAGCCAGGTTCAGCTAAACCTGGGTTTCAGAGACACTGGCCTGCATCTGTTTGCCATTAGTGCTGCTCCTGTTGTCAGCCTACTGGTGGCAGATGCCTGTCTCATTTCCTAATTTCAGGGAATATGTTGCTTGACTGATGCACTTAGAAAAACACAAGGATTTTGAGCAAAGGCAAACGTGCCTAATGCTGTTAAAAATGGGTTTCTAATTSGGCTTTCCTGGAAATGGAGGTTTTGGCCACACCACAGGTCATGGCTTCCCCTCTGCGCTCCTTAACAGGGTGACAGGCTTGGGTGTGTGGAGATTGATCCAGGCTGTGATTTATCCTGGCAGCAGGAATGCCCATGCAAAATTTAAGTGTAAGGACGTCCAGGTGTTTTAGAAATAAGAGAGTAGCAGGMAAACAGTAGCTTTTTATGGCATTTCATTGCAACTGCCAGTGAATGTGAGTGAGGGCTGATCTGAGGCCGAGTTCAGTCAGCAGGAGGCTGCAATCAGGATTTCCTTATCTGAGAGCCTCTGGAATCTCTCCCTGAAGCCCCTGCTTCAGCTCTGACACTGCCTGTGGTGCTTGGCAGCAGTTTTCTTCTTGTCACCTTGTGTGGGGGTTTGGACTGGGTTGGTTTCTTCCTGACAAACTGTCATGAGTGCACAGAGTTCTTAAAGCTAATGCTCTGCGTGTGCATTTTTGGAAAACTTGGCAGCAAAAGCAGCAGTCACTGGRTATTAATGACAGCAACAACATCTGGAAATATTCCTCCTAGAACACACATTTTTACCACCGCTGCCGCTGCAACGCACACCAGGCAGCGCTGGCTTCACCCTAATTAGCAAAGGAACACTAATTGGAGCTTCTGCCACTTACTTCCAGCCACGGTGTGCCACGAGGCTCCGTTGACAGTGCCATCCTCCTTCTGGAAGTCCTCGGTGTGGCAGGCTCTCCTCCTGGCATCCGTCATCAGGCGGTGCGTGGAGGCGTAGGAGTAGGCCAGCCAGCGGAACACGTGGTCGTCAGGGGTGGGTGTGTAGTCCTGGGTTTTCCACATGGACCTCACCATGTCGTAGGGATAGGCCACCACCAGCTCTCCCCCCTGCAAGTTGCCACCCAGCACAAAAGGGATTTTTTCCATCCAGGCGATGATCGCCCGCGTCTCCACCGCCACCTGGGGGAGAAGGCGACAGCAGATCTGGTTCAGCGTGGAAATCTGATTGTGCTGCTTCAAAGGGAGAGCAGGATCAGGAGCTGCTGAGAGTGAGGGGCCAGCAGAAGGGATGTGGGCAAGGAGAAGGCCTTCTTTAAATTATTATGCTTGTCAGCCCTCCTTGGGAAGTCACAGACATCCCTTAAGAGCTAACAAAACCTTCACCATCAGTCATTTATGGAACAGAAATATCTATATCGAGTGAAGCCCAGAGCAGGAACTGACAGAGGTGTCAGATGGTGACATTGCTTCCTCTCTTTGTTTCCAAAATAAGGGATTTTAAACATAGAAATAAAGCCCATAAATTAAAACACAGGAAGTTTCACCTCAAGATGAGGATGAACTTTTCCATGAGGGTGGCAGAGCACTGGAACAGCTGCTCAAGGAGGTCGTGGAGTCTCCCTCTGGAAACATTCCAAACCCACCTGCATGTGTTCCTGTGTCACCCTSCCTTGGACTGATCTCCAGAGGCCCCTTTAAACTGTAACTGTTCTATGATTGTGTGATTCTAAAGTACTAAAAACTGCCACAGTGAAGCTGCTATTAATAGCTGCCATTATATTCAAAAGGTCAGGCCAAAGTAAGTTAAATTTCTGTCATTACAATCCAATAAATGACAATAACATAAGCCACAGCACTAGGTTTGCATATACCTGATCTGTTGCTGTGTTTTTTGAGATAAGAATATATTTCAAGTAAGAGCAAGTAAGAAAATCCCAGGACAAATGGGATTTCAAAGAGCTCATCTATGCCACAAAACCTGGGAGAAGCCTGATCCACATGGCTGAGCTCATGTTGTGCTTCTCCTTGTCTACCTTGCTGCCTAAAAGTTGGGTTTGGAGTCCTCCAGGTTCTTGTAATAGCTGAGGGAAAAGAAAATCCTCTAGGAAACACTTTCTTCCKCAAGACCTGCCTCCAAATCCTGGGGGGAAATGGTGCTTTTGTGGTGCATTTTTATTTCCACTGACACAAAGGGAATTATTGACTTAGATCAGGTGTGGAACTCCACTCCCAGGTTATCCATTTATTGAGAAATGTTAATCTTGCTCTCTCAGCACATCCCAGCCTTTGTGTCCCCTCTCMTGGCCGTACTCACAGTGGCATTTTCGGACAGGTACCAGTCAGGGATCGGGATGTGATGGTTTGGAACTTTTCTTTTACTCTTCTTCTGATCTTCTGACTCCCAGAGCAGAGAGTTTAGGTCAGGGAAGTTATTGTTGATGTCAATGCCGTCCTGAGTCCATCGTCCTAGAGACCAGCCCCCCAATTCTGAACCCTTAGWTTWAAAAAAAAAAGAAAGAAAAAGAAAGAAAATTAAAATTAATGTTCATTTAGAATCCAGAAACCTGTGAGCCCCTGCAGAATGTTTGGGAATGTGCCAGAGGTAATTCTATACAGAGAAATGGAAGATTAATTGTTTAATTAGCTGAATTAAATCATTGGTGCTTTTTAAAAAAAAAAATTGTATGAAATCTTGAATGAGGTGAAGGAAAACGCATGAAAATTTACTTGAGGTTAGCCAAAATACATCTGTCAATGGAGACAGCAGACATTCCCTCCCATGACTATGATTTTGACTTTCCTATTCCAGTCTTCTGCAGACTGGTCTGGAAGATTTTCCAGTGCATTTGACCAGCCCCTACAATTTTTCCTGGTGTCTGTCTTCATCCAGACTGAATTATTACAATGCCCAACACATCATGCTCTCCTTAAAGGCACACTATAAAATTTCAGCTGTGGAAGAATGCAAATTTTCACGTGCTGAGCTTGGTTTCTCATGAGAAACAGACTGCATGGATTTTCCATTTTCCATAATGATGTTCCCATGGCTCTGTGCACCTCAGCATGGTTTGCTCTGGCAGTCTTTGTGACCCTCCTTTCAGGTAGGTACATTTTCCTGTTAACCAACATCACATCAAATGCTGTTTCTTTCAGCTTTTTCCCAAGATGGTTTGTGTTTACTTTGATGTGCCCATCTTTTMATTTTTAAATTTCGATCGCTCACAAAATGTAATCTTTGAAGAAAATGAAGACAAGAGGAGCGTTTTTGATCCATCTACTGGAAAGAAAAGAATTCCTTGATGTGCTCATCATTCCCATTACCGCTTTATAGGCCTTGTCATATCCATCAGGGTTCACTGAGGGCAGCAGGTGGATCCTGGTGTCCTGGATGAGGTGCACAATGCGTGGGTTCCCAGCCAGGTATTCCTGGCACATGAACTGCATRAGCAGAAGGATCAGCTCTCTTCCAAGCACTTCATTCCCATGAGCTCCTGCAATGTAGTGGAATTCTGGCTCCCCTGTGGAAAAAAAACCACGGAGCAGAGTTGTAGTCGGAGCAGCAAATCAAATCTCTATCAAACAGCTTCAATGTCAATCAGCAACATTTCACTTAAGGAGTGTTGGAGAAATGTCTCAGCTGCACAGATGAGAGGTGAAAATGTCACTTTGGAGAAATAAATTGCTTTCTGTTGCTATTTTAGAACTGGCTTATGTATTAGTGATATCTAAAGCCACTGAGTAAAAGCTCTAAAACCCATATTTGATTAAACATATCTTTAATTATACTCACAACTTCAGCATGTTAGAGGTAGATTTCAACAGTTTTGAAGGTCTAAAAGTCACATAAAAAYACTTTTCTAGAAGAGAATGTTCCTAACAACCAATCTAAACATGTTATCAGGGTATTCATGGATACAGCAAAGCACAAAATTCATTCATTCCAACAGCTGTCCCAGACACTATCACAGTGAGAAGGACCAAAGACTGAATTAGTTTCTATGCTGAAGAATTATATCATGGTAGGRAATTGAACCCCAGACCTCATGAATGAAAAATTATTTGGAGATTTGACCTGTCCCTGCTTGCAATGCRTTAAGGTAAATTTCTATCCAAAGCTACATCAATCCCATAACTAAAATCCATCCCCCAGTATTAAAATTCACTTTTATTTTATTACTGCAAAGAATGATCATTAAAGAATTTGATCCCACATTCAAAATGTCCTCTATTTGTGCTCACCCTCCCCTTCCCAATTTAGAAATACAGCACTGAGGTTCCTCCCACACACATCTGAAATCTTTGCTGCCATGAATATAATTCCATCAGTGATAATTAGTGCAGATATGGAGGAAGAGGAGGGGGAAAAAAGCCAAATCCCAACACMTCTTCAACAGATTTAGTTAAGATTAAAATCCTAACCAACTTCGTGTTCTCCTGGGTTGTCAGAAATCTCCACTGCATACAGCTTCAGTCCTTGGTGGCTTTTTCCAATATTGTAAATTCTTGTGATATTTGGGCACATTTTATTCACAGTTTTCATCAACTGCCAAYAAAAAAGAGAAAAAAAAGGAACATATTTAGACAATGCAGCATCAAAAGAGATCCATGATGAATTGGTTCATTCTAAATTGGATGTGGCACAAACTCTTCATTTGCTTCTCTGATTACCTCTTAGTTGTAAAAACTTTATGTTTMGTTCATGAATTTATAGCTCAGCTATCTCATTTCTAAAACATTATGCCATGGAGAGTAATTCAAATAATGGAGAGTGAATAAAACAACCACACTCTGTGAGGTACTGTAGATAAGGGACTTGAGGTGACCCAGGGTGTCAGTGCACAGAAATGCATTTATTTTGCAGGTTGCCACATTTCAACAGAAATATGAATTTTTCCGCTCTGCCAGCAAGCAGAGATATTGCATTAAAAGCAGTTCTATTTTAGCTAAAGGCTAAAACCCTGCTGTATAAATAATGTTACTGACTCAGACCTGTGTTTACTAACTTCTCTCCTCACACCTTCTTCAAATTGAAGCAAACTGAGCTGGCTGATGTTTCCCTGCATCCATGCAGCTCCTCAAGCTGAGAAATGGGGAATGTGAGCCTGTGTCTCAGAGCTCCTCCAAAACCCCTGACTCTGAAACTTCCACGTGCAGGAGCTTTCCTGACGTGCCTGGCACACCAGTGCTCACAGGATACCAGGAACATCAATTTAGAGAAGTGGTTGGAAGTATGGCAATGCTCATTAATAGTGAGAAAAATGCCCAGAGTCAAAGTCTGTTACATTCAGTGGAAATATTTGTGTTGGCCTCAGCAAACTCCCCATCATCTCTTTAATTGSAAACATGTGATTATTTTTTGAGTCAAAGAACTTTTCCTGCATTAGACCTTTGTAGTAGCATTTGCTGTGACTCTTTTGGTAACATGTAATGCAGTGGAGTTAATGGAAATAAAATGCTGAAAATCAACATATTTCATATTTGATCTTCTCAGTCCCATTTCCTACAAATGGTACAATATTTCACCTATGATCTGGGTTGTCTCAAAGACAAGGTTCTACTCAAATATCCACATCAAACATGTAACAGCTTCCTGCACCACATGAATATGTACAAATACATACACAGAAATGAACAAATAAGAAATATTTTGGGCTGTGAAACAATCCTGCACTGAAAACACAGTGAGGGTTCCCATTGACCGGAAGAAGAATATTGAATGCTCTTTTACAAGGAGAAAACTGGAGCTGAAAATTTCATCTTCCTAACCAGAGAGTTCTATTAAAATCACCTGACACTGAGAAAATCCCTCCCTCTCACAAATACTTGACTTATTGCAATGTAATGTGATGTTTCCAAAACAGGGGCCAGGGAACACCATCTCCTCCTCCCTCAGTGCTGATAATACATCAAAATGCAGCATTTTTCTAGGATGGTTTGTGGTAAAGTAGCCATGAAAAGTGACAATAATGTATATTTTGGGGGTTGGGGATGTTTTTGATTGTTGTTGGTGGTTGGTTGGTTGTTTTTAATAAGAATTTGATTCTGGCAGTTTTCCATTTTGCACTGAAGTTTTGAGAGTAGTTTTGGGAATATGAGACTTGTTGCAATGCAACACATAATATTCTGCCCATCAGCAATTAAAATCCAATGARCTCTAAAAAAATTAACTATTTTGACACAGCAGAAAACAGAAATTGGGAGAGCACACAGTTCACAATTCTCAACCACAGTCACAGATTTTCCTTTTGYATGAAGAGTGCAAAAACATTCTGGTTTAAAGCTGTGGGGTTTTTTCCTCAAAATATTTCTAACCTGACCAACCTGTCTTTCTGCAATGACAACACAAATACATTTATTGTTCTTGACAGTAATTATGCCAATTGAGTTCCTACTCGTCTAATCTTTGTGCTAAGAAATATAGGCCATGAAATCTCTACCAAAATAAACGTGTGACTCAGTACACAATTGCTCAATAAAACCCAGTGGTGATTCATGCAGTATAAATACACTGAAAACCCAGCACACAGCAAGTGATTCACACACATCAAGTCCAAACATATTATCTTTATATTTGAAGAGAAAGTGGGCAGAAATATTTCTTCAGGACAACCCACACTTGCGTCTGTGGTGATATGAAGCAAGATTAAAAACAATAACAGAGCCAAGAACTTGTTTGAAGTTAAAGGAACAAGATTAACAACACTGGTAGGTTTAAAATTATACTAGCAGAGGTTTTTTTTTCTGGTGTTTCTGGTGAATTTTTGCTGATTTTCACAACTGTGAATATGGAGTTGGACTCTAGAGTTTATTCTGATTATTCAAACCCACAGAAATATATAAGAAAACTGATGGCTAAATCAGAGTCAAATCTAAAAGGAGAAATAACTCTTTCATTCATCACTCAAATACCTTTGAAAGAAAAAGCATGGCACATTATATGAAAATACTTCCTCTATTACGTAGTGTCACCTCTTTCAGCTTCATTTATGTACAAATTGAGACTTTGGGACTTTATTGGACTGCTTCTTTTAATAGATTAAAACAGAGAAAATATTTWAAAAACATATTTCAGACAGAGTTTAATAATATTTTCAAATGCAAGTAATATTTTAATTTTTGTRGAATTCAGATTCCACAGGGCAGAAAAGCCTGCACCCATCCACCCTCCATCACACACCATCCTTCTTTGCCTACCTGCCTCATCTCCTTGTAGTTGTGATGCTTAAAGTCCAGATTATCAGTGGTTGTCATTTCATTTCTTCTGTGGTAATAATTGTTTGGGTCTGAGAAAAGAAAAAAAGGAGTTTTCTCATGCTTAGGGATTTCAAATATAGAGGTGCTTTGGCACAATGCATGTAAGGAATGTGGAAATTTGAATTCCCCTGTCCTGTGTGTATCTAAAACAGGTTTTCAAAAGCAAAACTCAGAGAAACAACTAATTTGAAATATTTCTAATCACTGCACAAATCAATKCATACAGATCCAAACAAAAGCAAGGAGGCACCAGCTTTCCAGACAGCTCCTCTGCACAAAAAACCTGAATTTCAACAGAAGAGCAGAAGGGCAGCCTTAGGCTGCAGAGGAGGGAAAAAGTCATTGGGAAATGATGAGTCAGACRCAAGACAAAAGAGTGGAAGAAAAATCAAATTAGAGGAAAAAGCCACAGTAAATGCTTTGTGTCCACTTGATTAATTTACTATTGCAAGGAATTTTAGTTCTCCTGATGAGTATTTTCCAAGTCCGTGCACTGATTGCAAAACATGGAAAGGAATCATTTGGCATATTAAGCATTCCTAATTATCTTCTAAAAGAGTTCCTGTGGAAGTCAGAGGTGTTTGTTACTAAAAGTTTACATATTCACTTGTTTATGGATATTATTTATAGTTTGTTCATTTTGAAGTATCAAAGGAGGATACGTGGTTAGAAAAKAATCTTTTGTCTCCTTGATATTCCAGGCCCTTCACCTGGAAAAAAGACCCAAAAACAAAGAGGCCAAGACTGTTATGGCTCAACCTTGAAGTTCCTGATAAATGTGCTCCCAGCCTAATCTATTATGATTTATTTTCAGAGACAAACAAGTCTATTTGGAAAACATCAGACACATTCCTTAACTTGCCACATCTGGGATGTCTGGAATTCTGAGTAATCATTTGTCAAGCCAGTGGCTGTCAGGC
This sequence comes from Cardinalis cardinalis, assembly GCA_014549065.1. Lineage (NCBI taxonomy): Eukaryota > Metazoa > Chordata > Aves > Passeriformes > Cardinalidae > Cardinalis > Cardinalis cardinalis. The sequence goes on from JACDOX010000217.1 coordinate 448,127, forward strand.
CKCTATGAAAAATTGTTTCCCTTCACACAAAATCATCTTCATTGGTTTAACACTATTGGGGGAAAAGCGAAATATGAAAAAGTCTAAATGTCATCCTTATTGCAACACAAAAAGACATTGTCTCTAGAGAAAAAAAATTGTTTTAAACCATTATATTCCCATACTATCACCTGTCAGCTGTGACTTTTTTTGTGGGGGAAAAAAAAGAACAATTCCGAGTAGGAAAAATATGTAGTTACCATCCCACAGCAACAAATCCTTACTGAAATTATGGAAAACTCAAAATACTTTATAAAATTTTTAAGTTTCAGATTTCTGGCATCAAAACCACTAAATATTCCCATAAAATTCTAAAGTTTTGGGGGTCTTTTGCACTAGTTAAGTTATTTATGAAATGAAACATGCAAGTCCCATTAAGCTTCACAGTAACATGACCCATCCTTGCCTCCATTTCCATTTCCTAATCTACAGCTGGAAGGTCAGGTGAAGGCTGCTCTACAAATATGACAGAAAAATGTCCCCAAAAATATCTTGTCTCATCAAAACCATGTTAATTTGTAGAAATTGTTCATTGCTATACTGATGAGAAATGAAAATCTTAAAGAAAACTCCCACTTCTTCTCAAAAGAGACAATGTGTGTTCAATGCCCCACAGAATATCTTCATCATTGAAAAAATACCTCGACATCGTAAAAATATAAAAATAAATGTCATAAAACTGCCAGGATGTTGAAAGTTTTCTGTATCCCCATGAGCCAAAATATACAGCAATCGATTTTTTTCCCTGATACTTTAATCCCATGCCTTTCAAAGCCTGGCTCTTTTTCCATACATCAAACACTAATATCATGGGAATGACTACGAATGCTGTAGAGTTGGTGGAAACTTAAAAAAACTGCAGTGAAAATGATGGTATCTCTGGCCCTTCCTCAACAACAGAGCTCAATTTGACAGTTCCCTGGGGAATTAACACTCATCCTTTGCCAGGCTCTGCTGCAGCCTGCTTGGATAGCTGGAGTTCTGCTGCAGCAGGAATACAGATTAGAACATTAAAAGCTAAAATGTAGAAAGGCAAACAAGGCTTGCACACAGCTGGATGGGTCCACTTTGGCAAAAATATWTTTTTTAAATAAAACTGCAAATAAGAGATTGAAAAACTCAAACCACAGAAGAGTTACAGGAGAAATATACTGATTTATTCAGAGAAATTCTGGAGAAAGTCTCTCTTTCTTCCATGGAGAAAAGATCCTGCAAAACTGTGSCACTCACATTTATACAGAGGGATATATTAGCTTTTTTCTACCAGTAATCTGTCTGTATATCACCAGCAGAGATAATGAAGTTTACTGGTAGAGGCACCTTGTGCCCTTCATCCTTCTACTCTTGTAAAGATGGACTAAAGCTGTTAAATCATAGATTCATAGGAGCACAGAATGGCCTGGTTTGGAAGGGACCTTAAATCCCATCCAGTGCCCCCCTGCCATGGCAGGGACACCTCCCACTGTCCCAGGTGCTCCAGCCCCAGTGTCCAGCCTGGCCTTGGGCACTGCCAGGGATCCAGGGGCAGCCCCAGCTGCTCTGGGCACCTGTGCCAGGGCCTGCCACCCTCACAGGGAAGGATTCCTTCCCAAAATCCCATCCAACCCTGCCTTCTCCCAGTGGAAGCCATTCCCATTGTCCTGTCACTCCAGGCCCTTGTCCAAAGTCTCTCTCCATCTTTTTTGTAGCTTCCCTCAGGCACTGGAAGGCCACAGTTACATCGCCCCAATGCTTCTCCTCTCCAGGATGAAWAATCCCAATTCTCTCAGCTTGCCTCACAGCAGAGCTGCTCCATCCCTCTGATCATCTCTGAGGTCTCCAACAGCTCCACATCCTTCTGATACCTGAGGTTTGGCTTTTCTATTTTTCAGGTTCTGTGCTGCTTTAGTGTGCAGTTCTGAGCTTCATATGAGGGGATGCTGAGCTCTGTGCACAGAACAGGGAGACAAAACAATTCCTGCTCCAGCTGGGCACCAAGGACAAATGATCCAAATCTCAGCCCCAGAGCACAAACACCGTGGGCTGGAGAGAGAAAAACAAGCAGGGTGGGACTGCAGGGGCTAAAGCTGGRATGGGACAATGAACTGCAAGGTGCAAATGGAGCAGAACTGATCCCAGGGACAGACCCCGTGCCCGCTGGTGCATTTTGGGGCCATTTTGGTTCATCTTGGGTGCAGCCCTGGCTGGGCTCTTGTGCTGCCCAAGGTGGGTCCATTGAGGAAATCCTTTGAATCAATCCCTGCTTTATTCTGTAGCCCTGTCCAGCCTCTGCTCTAGGGCAGCCTGAACAAGGCATCAGTTCCTGTGCTGGGGATCCCAAAACTCCAAGTGGGTAAAATGCCCAACGACTTCGCAGCATGAGGGCTCTGAAAACTGCCCAGAAAAAGTACTAAAAGTACCAGAAAGGACCAATTGCTTGGCAGCTGATGAAAAAAAAAAGGATATTTTCACTTATTACAGCTCTACAGCACCTCAGCCAGTGAGGCCCTGATGCTTCCAGCGGGTTTCAGCTTCTCAGAAGTGCTGTTCCAAATGAAGGCAATCCAAAGGTTCCAGAGAAGTTTTTAATAAAAAGGATATTCTGGTTTAAATCCCTTAGACTGCCTTAAAAACCCCAATGTGCTGTTTCACAAATGACTGCAGTTTTTTTTAATTTCCATGTAATTTAAGTGAATTTGACTTGTCTTCACTAAATTGAACATCTCACAGACAGCACATGTGTAATCTTGAAATAAATCCGCTGGCAGCCACATCAGGTGATTCTAAGTTTTTTTCCACATGATCTATTTCATGGCAGCCTCATGAACATTGCTCATGAGCATTAACATCACATATGAAATCAGCAATGAAATAATATTTTTCAACTATAAACTGATTCTTTTCTCCTTTTATTCTCAGAAGTAGGTGCTGGATTTAGAGCTGCGATTGACATGGACATTTATAATGAAAGGTACTTGTAAAAAGTCACATTTTTATCAAAAAATGAACAGAACTTTAGACTTGACCAGGTAGCCTGGCACTAAGAGAGAAGCAGCAAAAATAAGACTGAAGCCACTGCAAAACACAGTRTTCCATTACAGAGCTGTTAAAATTCTTTTTTTATCTTGGGTTCAAAGTAATGGCATGATCATGGTACCAGTGATAGTTTTCTATGTAAGAACTATTAAAAATTAAATTCCATCACAAAATTATTCTGTTAAAATAATTGTCTCTTGCCTTGAATACTCTACAATATAAATAAATGCATGAAGAACTCAACTAATTTTCTCTCTCCAATCTCTGGGTGCTTTTGATCACATATAATTTCATTTTGACCTTCCTTAGGTTTGAGGAAGAGAAGGCAAGGAAAGCACATCCATCCCTCTGAGGCAATTGCAAAAGACTGTGTGTGTCAGCCTCCCTCTATGTAAATACCAGCATTTTTGGAAAGTGGAGAGGGARTGAAATGTTTTTGGGTTTTGTCCTCTTTTTGTCCTCTTTTTTGAGACACGGCAGCACCGATTGTTGTTACAGGTAAGATTTTCTGGCATCTTTCCTCCACAGAGAAATGCYTTTCTCTTGGTGAAACAGCAAATCTTTTCTGTTGCCCATAGATAGCACTGACATAGTTGGACAACATAGTTTTGGGGTTTTTTAAATTTTTTTTTAATTTTTTTTTTTTTAGAGCTACTGTAACAATCAAGAAAAGGTTGTTTGTCCAAACTAGCCTAAGATACAACAAAAATTTATGGTATGGATMAGATACAAGCATTTCACTGATAAAAATTACAACTATCTTATATAATACTGCCTAGTTACCCAAATAGTGTTTTATCATGATTTATCCAATTTTCAGTGCATCTAGCACATGCAGCAGCTTTTAAGGACAGAGTCCTACCCACAGGAATGGGTTCTAGCTGTCTTTAACCATTCCCATCTCATTCTGACAGTGCTAACCTAGAATATCAATCTTATTCAGGTCTTTCCTTTTCCTTTTATCCTTCCTCCTTATTCCTTTATTACCCTCCCTTGAGAGCCTGCTTGATGAAAAGCTGATACAGAACACAGACTGAATGCAAATGGTTTAATATATTCAGGGATTAATGAAGGCATAAACCCTAAAATCACAAGCCTAGAAGACATGAAAAAAAAGTCAGAGTTAGGAAAATGGGTTTCTTTCCTTCCACCCTCCTTTAGTGGTTGGGGTATTTCCCTATGCCCTGGGCTTTGTAAAAGCTAGAGGTGTGTGAACTAACAGAGCTCCAACTCCTGATTTTGGTGAATTTAGGAAAATTGTTCATTTTGATGGAAAAAAAGCCTGTCAGAAAAGAAGAGCCCTTGATTTCCAGTCCCACAGTCAATACAGAGTGTTAGAGCAGCACTGTCAAAGTCGCTGCTCCCACGACCAAACCCAGACATTTAACWTGGAATGAGCAAAATGACACCAATAAAGGGTGAGGAATCCACTTAGAGGGAGCTGCAAAAACATGTCCCATCCTAGAGGAAGAAAACGTGCTTGGAAAGGCCTCTGGAACCTGGGGAACAGCTTTGTCCCAGGCACCTCGCGTGCGACGCGCAAAATGAGCAAGGAGAAAGAAATGCCAGCTCTTTCTGAGCTAAAAAGATGGGTCAGCACTTATCAAAACCTATTAGTTCTTCAGTCCAATTACATTTTGAATGAACACACCCCATTCCCATTGTGTTTCTCAATGAATGATTCTGGTATTTTCTTTCAGGAATATACTGAATCAGCCACTGCGGGCAATTAACTCAATAAATGACTACCAGGGGGATGCTCTGATGCTGTTTCCATGTGAATCCAAGATCTGTGAAAAGCTGGAAGAGCACTCAGCAGGACAGTGCTGAAAGTGGGGATGTGTTCCCAGCTTCACCCAGTGACACAGACCCGTGAAGCTGAAGGGTAACAAATGCCAGCACTGCTGAGCAGAATCTGGCCCTGGATGGGTGTAAAGCCAGTAAGACTCCAGGGTAAAAAACTGCTGCACTCAATAAAAATCACCTTTCCAAATACTGACATTTTTGCTTYTTTTCCTATTTAGATGCAGCTTTAGGGGAGAGAAATGGATCATGAGAATTTACATACAAATTATCCTGGAAAACCACCAGGGCAATTTGTATGTAGTTAGATCACCCATGCAATCTTGTTTTTTTAACAAAGGCACTCACAGATACTATGGCTTGCATATCAAAAGTTATCCTGATACTGTCTGTGGGCTTGGGCAGATATTTCTGTTTCTTTTTCCATAACCCTACTCACTAAAGATAAATATTACACCAAAAGCGAAGCCGTCCAAAGGAAATGCAATTTTTGAGTCTTGCCACATGCAGCCACGCCAAGATGAATTACCAAAGGCTCTCACCTGGCAAGGGGCAGCCCAGGATCTCCAGCCTCATGCAGATGCTGCCCTCCTGGAACCAGGAGCGGGGGTTGATGCGGATGTAACGCGCCACCAGCGGCACCGGCAGCATGTTCAGCACTGGGATCTCCTTCTCACTGTTCCCTTCAAAAATCTGGGGAAAACAAAGGGCAACATCAGCGCTTCAAACTGACTCAAAGTGGTTTTGGYAAGAGAAATGTAAATGTAAAATGTAAAATCACCTTTCAGGTCCAGGTTGATGGTGGCTCGGGCCAAAACTGCTCTTTGAGGATGGCAATACCCCCATTCCTCCTGGGCAATTCTGATTCTGTACCTTAGGATTTGCTCTTAAAATCAATGGGACCACTGACAGATGCTTCCACTGACTAATCTGTGGCCAGTTCCTGCTTTCCCACCTCTGCTCTTCCCCATAAAACATGTTTTGTTCTACTCACCACATCTCCAGATTCATTCCTGACAGCAGTCCACGCGTGGCTGTCATTGCTCACCAACACTCGGTAAGAGGTCACCCAGTTACTCCTTGAAAAAGAGAATAAATAAGTGACTTTTCAGAACTTAGAATGGCTGCACATTATTTAATATAATCAAGCTTATAAGGCTGCAAGCAGTGGAAATCCCATTTGGCAAAGTCATGCCAATCTGGATTCAACACACTGTTTAAAAAGCCTGGCACATAGAAGCAAAATCCTGGTGAGATAATATTCTGGGATTCCAGGGGGTGAGAGACTTGCTGTTCTCCTCTCCTTTTATACGCAGAGTTTGGGATAAATGGCTTATCTAGAACAGATTTATGCAGTGTTCAAAGATCATCTTTTCAGCTGCAGAACATTTATTAGTTCTGCTGTTATTATCAGAGAGGATGGGAAAAAAGTAATAAATCCTCAAGGATGAAACATCTGTGAATTTCAACCAGCAAAATTTCCATTTTTTTCAATAGAAGAATAACTGGTGCCTGCAGTTATTCCTTTATTTATTAGCAAGAGACAGGGACAGAGAGACAATTGATCACAGGACTACTGCACTCCTGCAACATCCTGATCAATCCCCAATAGGCTGATTTTTCTAATGTCATTTGATTTACAGCAAAATCCCCTTTCATCTAAAAAAGTCAAATACTTCAGTTATGCCTCATCTGGATCCAGCTAAAGAAGAGTATTAGGAAATGTAAAATGYTGCTTCCTTTATTCTGGATTAAAGCCGTGGAGTTTCACACTGCTCAGGCATTACCTGTGGACAGGTAATAATGTGTGTACAGGGCTGGAGAAGGCAATGCCCAACTCTCCTCCCCATTTGTTACTCAGAAAGGGCAGCAGTGATTTGATTTTTCCCCTAACACCTGGTTTCAGTAGGCAGGGACTTGGAGGAGAGTTGTGGCTCGGAGGAACATTTGTACCATGAAGTCAGTCCAGGATGATTAAATTCCAYATTTATGTGCAACCAGCAGGGCTCTGGAGCTGCTCTTCTTCAGCACAGGCTCTTATCTAAGCTACAGTCCCATGGCTGGGAGTGAAAGCAGGGCTAGGAAAGCTCTTGGCACTGGAAAGAAAAGGGGGCTTTGGGGCAGGTGCTGGAGAAGCAGCAGAGCATAAGAAATTGGAGATCAGGAGTGCCTGGAAGGACAGACACACCTAAGGACTTCCCCTCGTACTGCTCCTGTACAAATACAACTTTAATTTGTTTTGTTTTTTCTTTTAAAATCAACTAATAATAGCACACTACCTATGAGCACACACTCCCACATTGAACCCAGTGTTTAGGGACAAACCAGCCTTTATGTGCTCACTAAAGAGTCAGGCTTCTAATGAAGACCAAAAAGGGACAAGGGTGGAACAAGGGTAAAACCATCAGCTCCACTTCACCAAGCCTTGTACAAAACAGACAGCTGAGGTTTTTACACATCTGAGAACAAAGACAAGGGAAATATTTAGTAGGATTTGGAGAATCACTTCTGGACATTCTATACTAATGCCCCCAAAAGTAAAAAAAAAAAGAGATTTTGAAAAAACCCGAAAAAAAATCAACTGAACAAACCCAGCTCTGTTTTAGACACTAAACCAGTCCTTTGCAACTCTTTCACCAGCCTCCTTCAGTGAATAGACTTTGCCATTCATGTTAGATTAAATGGAAAAATCTTGACTATTGCCAAGCAGACAACTTTTTGTTATGGCAATGAAAAGAAGGGTACATCTATCACTTGTAATGCACACAACTTTAGTATTTGGTAAACAACTGTAAMAAGTTAGCAGCACTCTGAAAATCCTAATTGTCTGCCTTTCAGTGGAAGGGCTCCTGGGGTAGGAGATTTACTGCAGAGCTGAGAAGTGCCGTGCTGGCGTCTCTAAAATTTGGCTGTAAAATGATAAATGACACACAACAAAATAAACARTGACTTCAGCATGCTGGATAAGTTTCTCCTGACTCTTGCAAAGAACTTTCTTCCCTCAGCTTCTCTGTGTTCTAAAGTTGAAGAAAGGCTGGTTTACTTCTGTCAAATAAAGGAGCTGACAAGAGGGAAGGAGAGGGAGTTGTGACAAGGACATGGGAGTGCCAGGAGAGGGGTGATGAAAGAAAGTAGGTTTGGATCAGATATTGGCAAGAAATTCTTGGTTGTGAAGGTGCTGAGGCCCTGGCACAGGGTGCCCAGAGCAGCTGTGGCTGCCCCTGGATCCCTGGCAGTGCCCAGGGCCAGGTTGGACAGGGCTGGGAGCACCCGGGACAGTAGAAGGTGTCCCTGCCCATGGCAGGGGTGGAATGGGATGGGCTTTAAATTCCCTTCCAGCCCATTCTATAAAATGGCCAACAGTAAAACTCTAAAAAGAGGAAAATAGCTTTTTCTGAATTACTAGGAAAAGATAAGCTTGAGAGCAAAACTCCTGAGTTTGAAGGAGGGTGCTGATGGCACAGTACATATTCAATGCACATAAAATTATATTGAGCTTTTTGCTGGTTTTTTTTTATTTCCTTGCTCATTTTGTTGGGAGTTTGCATGACCTTTGCATAATTGGTTTTTTTACCGTTCTTCATCATCTCTCAAAATCAGGYTAAGTGACCAAAAGAGGAAACACCACAAACCAARTAACATTATTGCTTCTGAAGTATTRCAGAACTTTTTTTTACTTCARCTGCACAGATCAGGTTAGGAAGGCAAACACAACATATCCATATTCATTGCTCAACATTTGCAGAAGCAATTCAAACAGGGTACTAAAGTCACATGAAACCACAACAACCATGGACAGACTTTTGTAAGAAAATCATGGCACATACAGGATGTTTTAAAAGAACAAGCTTGATTTACTGGCATGAGAAAATGTTGCTGTCACAGTAACATTTCTAAGCTGGGACTTTCATTTAACATATTTTGATTTTCTCACTCCCTACCATTACAAAAGTTCAAACCTCTCCCAAAGGAAAACATATACAAGTAGTCGTGCTTCTCCATCTTGAGTGGCAGCAAGCAACGTGCTATGGAGGGGCAGAATGCAATTAAAATCCTAATGGACTGCATCCAGTCTGGGACACTGGCAGGATAGAAGGACCTCAGAGGGTCATGGAGGAGGTAAATCAGTGCAATGTATGAAGGTACACACCATACTATTCATTGTGTTTGCCTTTGAGCAAAAAGCAGAATAAAAACATCACAGGGGATCAGATCCTTCTCTCACTGGCACTGCGTGCAAAGCTGCGTCCAGGGGCTTAAATCCTTCCCCCTTTTTCCCCAATGCCACAATAAAAACAGCTTCTGATGATATTAAGGAGGCTCCTGTAATTTGAGAGTGCCCTGAGAAATGGCACCTTCTCCCTGAAAGCCACATCCCCCAGGCTGGGGAAGGGGAGCTCTGTGTGCGCTCCTGTGGTCAGAGGATCTGGGCAAAAACCAGCAAAGCCCTGAYTGACTGAGTGTCTTCAAACCCCAGACACTTCTGCAGCTCCAGACCAGACAAGAACTCACTMAATCCTCCCAAGAGCTGCAGTTTTCCCCCCTGTGTGTGGCACAGGAGGGCTGCTGACCCCAGGGATGCTCCAAGACCAGCATTCCTGGGGTCCAGGAGYTGCAGAAACACCTGGTTTATTCATGCAGGCACAGAAATGTGAAGCTTTTTTGTGGCAATCCATCAGAGGAACAGGGCAGCTAAAGCCAAGTGTTGGGGAATTTTATCTGTGTGATCACCTGGTGACACCAAGATCCATCTCCTCAGTTTGGGATTTGCAGACAGGGATTTCTGTCACATCCAATCTCTTTGGAGCCCATCAGCACTGAACAATAAAGCTGTCTAAGGAAGGCTGAAAWAAAGCTGTAATGGTTTCCAAGACTCAGGATGTCCCTGCTGTTGTTTCAGAGTTTTTCTGGTTTCACTCTATAAAATCTCCCAGGTCCTACCACTGCACTCCTAAGAGAAAAATACAGATATTTGCTGGGTTTATAGAGCTGAGGAGACAGAATTCCAGGGAAGTCCTAGGCCAGCATTCACAAAAGAGAGCATTAATTATGGAGCTCTTTCTTGGCACAGGGAAGGCAATCCAGAAGCCACTGTGTGACAATCCAGGAGTGTTTGAGGTTACCCCCAGCCCATCACCCTCTGCCACAAAGTGCCACTTCTGCCTCACAAATTTCCTCCACGCTGGAAAAACATCAYAAGGTACAGATTTGACAGGGAATCRGGTGCATCCCTTTTAAATAATCCCTTTTAAAATTTATAGCAGCCTTATTTCTTCAGACACAGCCTATCTGAAAAATCTCAGTATCCACTGACAATATTAATCAATTCTTTTCAGAGATAGTAAATGAAAAAATCAAAATATGATTCAAATTCACTTAATAGGGTGGATTTTTTTTATTATTACTAATTATTTGATTTTTATCTGTAATGCACTGGCCTTAGACAAAGCTTATTTGAACACCTTCAATTTCAAATTCAGTCTTTTGTGATGCATGGAAATGTCCTGCTTTTCCATTTTCATCCAAAAAAGAAAAGCTGAGGGATTAAATAACTTGCCCAGGGACAGAGAGAGTAAACCTGAATCAATGCAGAGAATTAAAAGCAGATCTCCTGCAGCTTTGGCAGGTTGCTGCCCCAATAATCAGCTTTTCCTTATCTATCCACAGCATCAGCTACTGAGCAAAAAGATCATGGGCAGCACCAGAACAACAAAACATCTTCCAGCTGTGCCTGCCCTGATACAATTTCCTGACTTTTCTCCCTGTGTGTTGGGCCCAAGGCTGAATCCCAGCTCAGGGGAGTGGGAAGCAGAGGAGGGATGCCAGGCTTCTCCTGCCCAGGCTCCAGCAGGCAGGGGATCAGCTGGGAATTGGGATTGTTTGGGTTTATTCTCTTTCAGCAGCTCCTGCTGCRTGTCGTGTTTTAATGCCAAGCTTCTCAATCATGGAAAGCTAACCAGCAACAAGTGAAATAAATCTRAAATAAATGTTGATCCTCATCTCTGAGGGTGCTTTTCCACAACAAGGCAAGTCCTGAGGATTTGAGGTGCTGGTGAGCAGAAGCTCAAGCCCAGAGTGGCAGAGATGGGCCACAGAGAAGACTGAAGGGATGGAGCACCTTCCTGTCTGGAAAGGAGAGAACTGGGGGTGTTCAGGCTGCAGGAGGCTCTGGACTGGACCTCAGAGCAACTTCCAGGGCCTGAAGGGGCTCCAGGAGAGCTGCAGAGGGACTGGGGACAAGGGATGGAGGGACAGGACCCAGGGAAGGGCTCCCACTGCCAGAGGGCAGGGCTGGATGGGATATTGGGAATTGGGAATTGTTCCCTGGGAGGGACTGGAATGGATTTCCCAGAGCAGCTGGGGCTGCCCCTGGATCCCTGGCAGTGCCCAAGGCCAGGCTGGAYRGGGCTTGGAGCAGCCTGGGRCAGTGGAAGCTGCCTGTGGCAGGGGGATTGGAGCAGGATGACTTTTAATGTCCCTTCTAACCCAAAATATTCCATGATTCTCTGACATTCTTGGAATGAGACCAGCAAACACCAGCAGAGCCCCCATGAACAACAGACCTGGCTCCAACTGAGCATTTTATTCTTCTGCTGTCAGGCCAACCTGATTTATCTGCAATAGAACCTCTAAAATTAATATAAAATAGACCCATTCAAGCAAATAAATGTGTACCCAGAAATAATAAATGAACTGAAACATCAAAATACTTGATATAGCAAAATCTCTGTACCAAAAAAATGCTGGACAAGCTTTATACTAAATGATACTCATGCAACAGAATCAGCATGCTGGCAATTAAATGGCTTTCTACTTGAAAAATTAATTTGTACTCACATGCAATTAAATGTAAAACCATTAATATTAATATTCTATAATAATAATTATGCTGATAAAATTTTAAATCACCCACTGCCAAACAGCTTCCAAATCAGCCAAGTCAAAAAATGCCCAGGCAAACCACAGGTAGCCCAGCAAGTTTTTCAAACTAATTAAAATAAATATGATTTAGGAGATGAAGATTGACTAGCCAGCAAGGGTATTTTTTTAATAATTGAAATCTTTGAATGTTTAATTTTTAAAATTGCTTCTAGCTGACTGAAATGAATGTACTGCTGTGAAATCCATCTCTTTGGAGGCCCAACGAAGAAAAGCTCAGAGCCAGAATTTCACTTGCTTGAACTGAATTCAGCACAGATTTTTCAAAGTTTTACTCAATAAACAGCAGTTGGGGTTGCAAATACCTTTCCAACCCAACATCTGCAACTTACAGCCAGGTTTTCACAAGAATTTTATGAATTCCGGAAAATCTGGTGCCAGCTGTGGATGTTTCTTTTTTTGCTGTTGTACATTCAGCCAGTAATGCCTGAAGGTGCCAGGGTCAGAGACATCCTCTGCCCCAAACATTTTGCTCTTAAAACCCCTCATTTTGGGCCACTCTTTGCAATGAGATCTGCGTAAGTTTGAAATTCTTTCTGCACCAGATCCTCTGTATCTGCTGAGCACAACCAAGCTGTGATGCCTTTTCTTCTGAACCTCATTTTGTGGCGTTCTTAATTTTCCCTTTTTTTGTGCCTACCTCACCTTTGTAAATCAGTYGTGTATTTGAGGAGAGAAATCCAAACTTTCCAGGCAATTCCTCACTTCATGAATGTTAAAACAGAGGAAAATGAAAAGCCCTGAGAGTAACCAGCAAASAAACACTGCCATTTGTGTCCACAGCTGAGAGAATATTTACAGCAATGCTGGAGGCTCTCAAGCCCACAGAGAGGTGGCCAAGTGCCACCCAGTGCATGTGGAAGGGACATTGGTTTGGAAAGGGAACAAGTGGAGGGACAAGGAGCCTGATGACCCCAACATGACCCTCACCCAACCACTCTCATTGCACCAAGTCAYCGTGCACGTGCCAAAGACACAAACCCAGGCTGTGATGAGTGAGGGTGAGCAATCAGCTGCAGCAGATGCCCAGATTCACTGGAAGTCTCCTTTCCCAAAAGGATTCGCCTCATTTGATTTCAGGTCCCTTCCACRGAGGTTACAAAGCTTTCCCTCCTCGTCTGAGCGTCCCCACTGTGCAGGGCAGGTTCTGTCCCCTCCTCAGSACCCTCTGGGAGTGCAGAGTGACCACAGCCCTGGGGTGGCACTGACCTGCTCCCTGCCCATGAGTGACAGAGGTTGGGCACAGGATCCCCGTGACAAATCAGAGCCACAACAGAACAGCATCAGCTCTGACATTGCTGTCAAACAGACTCGGGAAAGCATCAATCTGTGCCCGGGTGTGCTGTCAGCAGCCCACCCACACAGGATCACCCCGGCTGGTCACCGAGGCAGCTCCCCAGAGCCCAGGGGAGGTGGGGAGGGCTCATCAGACAAAATCTTGGGCAGGGGGCAAGAACCGAGCTGGAAAATCAACAGGGCACAGGGAGTGAAATTAAACAAATAGATGGAGRGCCCTGGAGGTGCAGCTGCCAAAGGCTGGCTCATGAAAGCCCATGAGAAGGATTCACCAAGCCACACCCAGAGAAAATCTAACTTATTAGGTAAACCCATCATAAACATTAGTGTAACATGGAACTGCTGACATTATTATCTCAAGGGAGCTTTCCCTGCAATGAGTTCAGGTTGTTTTATAACTCCCATCAATACACTTGATATGATTTATATGGATTTGGAACAATTCACCCCATGAGGCTAACTTTGGGAAAGCTGTAATCATCTCTGCAGTCCTGTCAGCCAGTCAGGGCAAATAACAGTTTGCACTGATTTAATGCACCAGAATTACCCAAGTCTGCACACAGCAGCTGCTTGTTTGTTACACGATCTGGATAAAACATGGAGACGTTTCCCCTGGACTTGCTGATGTTTCACCAGGGTGTGTTTTCACAGCCTCTGCGAGGGGACAGGAGGAGCTGCTCTCAMAGTCAGAGCCAGCTTTGTCTGTTGTCCCTGTGAGCTGGGCAGGGTTTGGGGTTTATTCTTCTCTGCTCTCACAAGCAGCCCTGCACTGCTGAATTTTGATCCTCCATGTGTACAACGCAAAATTCTGTTTTCTTAGATTGTAGTAGCAGCTCAAAATACCTGTGAATATCCACTCCACTTTCCTGAATGCTACCCCAGTGCMACTGGAAGGATTATCACTGCTCTTTCTTCTGTTATTACTGGAATGCTGGAGAAGCTCATGTGATTACCTCTTCAGGAAGCCAGTGTTACTACTGAGACCAYGACCTGAGCACCAGAATAGCTGAAAAGACCCTGGCAGTGTTGGACTTGATGATCTTAGAGGCATTTTCCAACCCTGATGATTCTGTGACTCTGATTTTTACTGCCYTGCAGGCAAGGAAATTACCCCCTTGCCATAGACACTGCCTAAAAACCAAATCTGAGCTTCTGAGAAACTGCCAGTGAGTGCAGCAATGAGCTGGAATGTGGGGCAGCACATTCAATTTGTGACTGAAGAGCAGAATGCTGTAGCACCGAAATTAGAAGCAAGCAGGCAAATTGCACTGACCTAAATTTATCCTCAGCTGCATCTCTGGAAGGCACCCAGCTTGTTACAGACCTCGAGTTCCCCCAGGACAGTTTGTCAAAAGGGATGCTGGGGCATCATGAAGAGCTACGCTGCACACAGGGAAGGCTGAGGTCGAGGGTGAGCTACCAAAAAAAATTGCAAAATCATTCCCCTGTTCAATCACAGGGATCTTATCTGCAGCAAAAGCATGATCAGACACAAAATCCAATCTGCTGGGTGCTTACTGTTTGCTATCCCTACAGAGCAGCACAGGGAAAGCAGAGTGCCACAGAAAGGGGCGTGCAATGGTGTCTACACCAGCTTCTGGCTAAAATGTTTCTTCAGCACTAATGAAAATAAGGGACCAGCTTAAAAAGGYGTCAGTTTAGAACCAGGCAATGCATGAAAGCCATTCCTTCCAGCCAGCAGCACCACTGATTTGGTGTCTCCTCAAACCTTTTAAGAACTATTGCAATTTTGGAAGACACAGAGAATAACCTTTACCCAAATCAGACTTGAAAAATTAAGATGCTTCCCCTACCTTTTTTTCCTAAAGACAAGTMTCTTGCATAAAAGTAAAAAATCTTCAATATTTTTATGAAGCTGAAAGGTCTTAAAGAGAACATGCTTGAAAGTAAGTCTATTTTGATTTTTCTCTAAAAATTTCRTAATTTTACTGCAGAGCTCCAACTTTCTGCACAGATCATTTCATCCATGCTTTTTCTTATTGTTGTCATTTTGTCATTCCATGGCATGGGGTGATAGTTCACAACTTACCACGACTGAAAGGTTAATTTTTAGAAAACACATCTCACTCACTGCAACATTACATCCTCTCCTGAAAACAAAAACATCCTCTGCATTCACACAGCCTGAAGCTTTGAATTACTGTCAGCACACACTGACTCTATTCTGACATGTGGGTTTTCTCTTGATACAAAAGATGATGCTGAATTATCAGAAGAGAGTTTGGTTTGTGGGAAACAAGTTTACTCTGTTTTTCAAATTCCTGCCAAACTGCTAAGAGTGATTAATAGTTTCTTTCCCTCTGTCAAGAGAGTGCATATTTTAAACTACAACATCATTGCTTTAAATCCCTGGCACAATTCCACAGTGATGCTTCCAGTGTCCCACTCTACAGCCTTGAACAGTTCTTTAAAGATATTTGGTTCCTAAAACTGGAAGATGTATTGGCAGTAATATGAAGAATTACATATATTATTATTTCCTTTATTATTATACATCTATGATAATTACTTAAGAATTACTTATTCTTAAGAATTATATATTATTATTATATATATTATTTCTGCCCCAAAGCAACAGATATCCTGCTCACTTTCAAGGCACTGGATTTTAGTCCTATTAGTCAGCACTTGGGGCACTGCTGATTTTTGGATATCTTCAGTGTAAAAATCAAAAAGAAATCCTGGTCCTCGGAGCTGGGCTCCATTTTTCTGTGGAATTCATCATCTGCAGATCTTCTGGATGATCTAAGCAGATTTGCCCATTTATGGTGGCAGAAGAACACTCTTCCATGATTTCAGGTTTCCCAGGAAGGACTGAGGTGCCTGAACAGCAACAGCCCTCAAGCTCACGCGCTTGCTTTGCCTGGTAAAAGGAAGGACTCCTCAAATCCAGGATTTTTTGTTCAAAGCCTGATTTTGCTTGTTTCAGGCTTAAAAAAAGAGAGGAGAAAAATTTGATTCACAGAATTCACAGCTGAGCAAAAAATTCGACTCAGAAGTGCTTTTCCTCAAAAAGGAAATGATGGAACAATCCAAGCATTCACTACAAACCAGGCTCATCTGTGTTTCCAGGAGCTGCTCCTGCAGCTCCTCTTCCTCCCCAAGGCTCTCCTGTCTCGAGCCTGGCACGGACAAGGGGAGCCACAACCCACCAGAGACACACAGGGAACAGCAGGAGAGGAAGGGCCGAGCAGAAGCAGCTCCTGCCAGTGCACAGGCAATGGAAACCCCAAGCACTTTGTGCTTTTYTGCATTGTGTGCAGTGTAACCTTCAGTTCATCATTGCCCAGAAAGCCCAAAAAGCCCCCAGAGAGGAAAGCTGCATGTGAGCAGTCTTAACCTACCCTTAAACGTCTATTTTATGCCATATATAATGATTTTGCCTTTAATATATATTAAAATATATATTATATTATTAATTTCTTATATATTTATTTTTATATATAATTTTATATTATATATAAAATATATACTTTTATATATACTTTTATATATTTTATATATTTATATTATATATATAATTTATATATATAAATTATACTTTTATATATACTTTTATATATTTTATATATTTATATTATGTATATAATTTATATATTTTATATATTTTATATTATATATATAATATATAATATTCGATTATATAATATATATAATTAGAAAGAAATAAATTATAATATAGAAAAATACAGAATATATTTTAGAATATATTTATATATATTTAAATATATATATTTTTATATATTTAGAATATAATTCTTTCTATATTTATATATATATAAATATAGAAAGAAATTATAATTAATATATATATTATATAATTATATATAATTATATATATTATATATATTATAATTTCTGGGGATATATATTATATAAATATAATATATATTTATATTTATATATAAATATAAATTATATTTATTATATATAAATATTATATATATATAAATAAATGTAAATAATCATGTCTGATCGGAGTGGTCACCAGGCTCCAAGTGCCAGAGCTGTCCCAAAAGAGGAAAAGGATGAGTCCAGCACCAGAAAAAGAGCTCTGGCTGCAGCATCACACACAGGAGAGCACAGGCCAGACTGCTGGGAGCTCAAGTGTTGCAGTGAAGGGCAAAGMTGTTTGAGAGAGGATCCAGCAGGGTGTCCTTGCCTGCCCTCCCCTGGCATTTTAAATGTCCTCATTAGGTCAGCAGAGGAAACTGCAGGGACCAGGACAGGCACAACTCTGATCTAGGCACACCTTCCAGTGAAGCGCAGTTTTTTCATTTTGTTAATGATTCTTGTTCAATAAAAAGAGTTGGTTTAGTGGCTCTTCATCCCAGTGTCATGGAATCACAGAATGGTTTAGGTTGGAAGGGACCTAAAAGATAATCCTGTTCCATCCCTGCCATGACAGGGACGCCTTCCACTGTCCCASGYTGCTCCAAGCCCCAGATCCAGCCWGGCCTTGGATCTCCAGGGATCCAGGGGCAGCCCCAGCTGCTCTGGGCACCCTGTGCCAGGGCCTGCCCACCCTCACAGGAAAGAATTTCTTCCTAATATCTAATAGAAGCCAGCCCTCCTTCAGTGCCTTGAGTTTTTATTTTTAAAATATAAAGCTGGGAAAGTCTCCAAGGCTTTGGACTAAATAAAAATCTTACCTCGGCTCCCCTGCTTGGCAGGTTTTCACTTCTAATACAACACAGATCAGAGAGGTGTTTTTTTGGCTCTCATCCCTACAATAAGATTATTCCCCAGCATATGTTTCCATCAGTCATGAAAGCACTCTCTTCTTGTCACACGGCCTCATAAAGCTGGGAAGGTGCCTCAGGTAACAGAAGGGCATCCTTTGGTACAAACCTCCCCATCACAAACAATCCCTTTTGATACCATCCCCGTCAGCAGCTGAGGGGCAGCGAAGGAAGCTGATGAATCTCCTTTGATTTCTGAGCCAAACAGGCACAAAGGAACCTGCCCACCCCAAAACAAGTCCCWCTCCTCTCCTTCTGTCCCTTTCTGGGACTGTTTGTCCCCACTGCCCTGCYCCTTCCACGGGGCACAGCTCAGTCCTCCAGGAGGTGTTTTCAGGAGACTTTAACCTGCCCATCTTTGCTCCTGGCAGGCAGAAATGTGCCTGGATCTCCTCAAATCTCAGCAGTAATCCAGGAGGAGCCTGGTCCTGCTCTGCCAGCACCAATCCTGCTCTTCCTGCAGACCCTCAGGGCTCTGCCCACCAATTTTTTATGGGCAAAGAGGCAAAACCAAAATTCCCGGCCCATGGCAGGGGGGTTGGAGCTCAACGATCTTTAAGGTCCACTCCCACCCAAACATTTCTGTGATTTGGTGTTTCTGTGGTTCAAAAAACCCCCAAAACCCCAAGATGACTGAGAATACCAGCCATAAATAGAGTGTCAAGATCTGCTGTAAACTCCCAACAGAGCTGAACTAAAAATAGAGGCATGACAGGATGAAGCAGTGCAGCTCTGGCGTTGAGAGGAACAGCCATGTCAAGAGGATGAATAAAGGAAAGAGTAAGGCTTTGCTACAGTAATTACCTACCTACCACAGAACAATGTGGAATAAATATAGAAACCTTATTGCCAAATAAGCACCTACTCACACAAGCACGTTAAAAGAAATTCAACAAAAAAAAAAACCCACAGAAAATTCAACTGTTGAAAGGAAAATATGATTTTTTTCTGAGATACAGTGGCATTTTTTCTGGTTTACTTTCAATTACATGTCACATTCATTTTCTAAGGAAGGGTTCTGACAGAATGGACCTCTCAGAGTGGTTGTGCATCTCCTGCACACTTGTRCAAAAGGTCCAGCAGCACAAGTGCCACTGTCTGCTCACACAAAGCTGTGAGACTCAGTGACAAATGAAAAGGCCAAACAAACACATAAAGAGCAGGAAAAGAACCCAAATCCTCCCCTCCTGTTCCTGCACCCCTCATATACACTCCACAACAGTCACAGAGGAGGAAATGCAGACAAATCTGGGCAAAACACTTATTTCTCAGTGCCATGAGACATTCTCTGGCACAAGCAGTGGCCAGAAAGCTCAAAAATAGTATAGATATATACATACATATACAATATATATATTTGCATAATTATATGCAGATATGTAATTAAGTAATATTTTAAATAAATTAATTATAAATAGATATGAATTTATAAATAATATGTTCACATATATAATACAAATGTAAATATGTATAGTACTATAAAGTTTGTTTTATCTGCTCACATAAAAATCATGTTGTTTTGGAATTACAGCAATTACTTGGTGATTACWGAGGGATTAAGACATCTCAGAGGCATGGTTATTTAAAACTAAATTTAAAAGGTCCCCAAAACTATAACCTGAGCTAATCAAGTTAAATATTGAGAAAGAATGAGGAAGTTTAACACAAGCAAATATGATAAGGTTGAGTGTAAAGACCCAGACGTAGATCATGACTAGAGAAGTTTGCTACCCTTAAACTTCTATTTTATGCCATGTATAATGACTTTGCCTTATATATGGATGTAAATATATATATTATTATTATGACTTATATATATTTATTTTTATATATAATGACGTTGCCATTTATATATATAAATATATACATTTTATATATTATATTATATTATATTAATTAAATTATATTAATTATATTATATTATATTATATTATATTATATTATATTACTATATTTTTTAAATTTTAAAAAATATGTATATATAATGACTTTGCCTTATATAAAATAACTGTTGCCCCATTCAATGACTCTGTCTCACAGCATTTCCAATCTGTTTTGGTTTTCTTTTTCGTTGAAGAACYAAAGCACACCAGGACATGAATTCCTTGGTCTGAGAGCTCAGAGTGCCATGGAGAAAAGTCAGGGTGTACTTACGACCAGAGGGAGTTTCTTCCCTGGGTGATGACTCCCGTGAATTTTGTCAGCCTTCGAGCATCGACTTCAATCCACTGGTAGGGGTCATTTCTTCCTGCACACCAAGCACCATCATAAAAATCATTTTCGTTAACACCTGCCTGAAAAGAAGGCAAARCTGACCATAAATCAGAGCTAAGAAACTGCAGGTTTTTCATGGGAGAAAGAAAGGAACACATCATTCATCCCCCTCACTTTCAGACCCTTGAGGTCCTTACCAAAATATTTCTTTACTCAGGGCAGGAAATTCTGGGAAGTCCCTTTGAAAACTCAGAATGTTTACATATAAATTTCAGTCAGAAAGGATAAACAGAGCTTCAGTCTGTTCTTGTGGCCTGATAGAGCCCCAGATCCAGAGCCTTTATCAAGAAGAAATTATCCACATGGTCTGCAGAGTTTGGAAAGTCCTAAAAAGCCAGCTCCAGCCCATGTAAATAATGGTCAGTGATTGGAAAATCTTGTTTTCCCTGGAATCAGCAAAGCAGAGTGCAGGGCACAAGGAAACAGCAGCACTACTTCCCACCAGAACCAGAATTATTAATTTTCACAGCCAGGGTGGCAAAGGTTAAAAATTCAGGAATGTCTGGCTGCTCCCCAAGYGGAGCACCAATCTGTATCCCAATTTCTGCTGGAAACCCACCACAAACAGCCTTCCCAGCATTTTCAAAGAAAAGCTGAAGGTATTTTGGGTAAGCTGTTTTCCAAATAAATCTGAACTAGAATTTAATGAAACATAGCATCTGAAGCTTTCAGAAATTTATTTTCCTTCTAAAGCCCAGGAAATGTTTGGCACCAAGCTGGATACTGGCATAAAGAGCACAGAAGMTTTGCCATGTGGTCCTTTGAGGCTACTTGTATTTTTGTGGTATTTCATYTGTGGTTTATGTGGATTTATCATTGCTAGCCATGCAATTCCAAGAATGGATATCATTAAATATTTCCCAAGTGAAAATGAAGAGGTTTACAGACTTTTTCTACCCAAATGGGTGGCTCTAACTCAGAGAGCATGCAGTGGTTAATCCTTTTCCCAGTGTGGTATCTGGAGGAAGTGCTCCAAAACACAAGACACTGATTCAATTCCTAAAACTTCTCATTTTCTCATTTTCTCATTTTCAGGTCTGAGATAAGGCAGCTTAAAAATTACTTGTTTTCCTACATCTACCAAAATTAAATAGCCCCCTATTCTATGCATTAGCTCTGATATTTTAAGGAGAAGTTTGTATAAAAAGTCAAATAAGAAAACACAGAGAAAAAGCCTGTTAACAATGGGAGATAAATTCTTCAGGGAGAGCAGAACAATGGGAAAACATGAGAATACAAACATGGTCACTGACCTGAGTTATAACCCTTGGCAAGAAAAGGTTTCAATGCATTTTAAAGTAAGATGGAATTTGAAGTAGCCTGAGGCTTTAAAAGCTTGCCAGGGAGTGTTAAGATCTGCAGAGCACCTTGAACCAGCATCCTGCTAATCCCTTCACACTGGAAATTCCACCAGTTCCTGCAGAACAAGTGCCCCTGTCTCCCAATCCCTGGTCCTTTCTAAGCTGAGGATATTTCCCTTGGTGTGATGCTCATCAGGGAATAAACCTCTCCTCCAGATTGCAATGAGAAGTGGAAAGTAGAGGAAAAAATATGGAAAAAGTGCTTATTAAAATAAAAAACCCCCCACCTAAATTACATTCTTGAGTATCCATGGTTTCAACTGGGTTTAGATAAATTTCAGCTAAAGTTGCTTATAAAATATGGGGAGTTTCAGTTATCCACAGCTTAAAATACTCTGGCCTTAAATAGGGGCAAAGATCCCATAAAAAACAAAATT
>JACDOX010000217.1:470104-585876 GCA_014549065.1 Cardinalis cardinalis
AGGAGAAGGAGAAGAAGAAAAGAAGAAGAAGAAGAGGGAAAAGAAGAAAAAGAGGGAAAAGAAGAGGAAGAAGATGAAACCCCATGCTGCTACTTCTTCCTGCTCTCTTATTTTCTGATATCAGCTTCTCTGAAGCTAAAAAAAAAAGGTTTTTACTGGGTAAAAAAACGCAGGTGTCTGTGTCTAATCAGCACAAAATACTATGTGAAACCAGGAGTTTAATCAATGAGAAGTTATTTTTAGAAATGTTTCTGAGGGGAATTGCTACAATTCCTCAAGATTCAAGTCTATCTTTTTTTCTGAGGTTGCTTTATTTTCCTATGGCACTGTTTCTATTAAATAAAAACKTATAGACTCAATCAAGCATTTAGTAATTAGAATTCCTATTAAATTTCTTGGAAAAATGWTCATTCCTGAGAGATGGGTACAGTTTTCATCAAGTATTCTAGCAAATAATACAGAGCAAGATTTTTCCTCAGTAAGGTGTTGACTTTGAAAAATCCATATTGAATTACTGGAAAAAGCAGATTCAAGTTATGCCATGGGTACTTAAATTATCTTCATAAGCAGGGAACTGAAGCAGCTGATGAAAACTGGAAGCCAGGGCTAAGTCTTTTTCCTTTCACAGAATATTCAAGAACAACTCCAGGTCTAACCCAGTTTCTGCTTCACTTGCAGCCAAATGCAAAAATATTTCTCAATATAGAGTGTCTTATGAAAAAAAAAAAAAAACAACAAAAAAACCCACAAAACCCTTTTGGACAGAGGAAAAGAAATTTTTTTCTGTCACTCACAAATCAGTTATTCCCAAGTGTGAAAGCTGAAAAATGTAATTCAGCTAAACCAAATGAGCTGCTTATTAGGTATCCAGAAAATAATATGAAGGTTACAAATTCCTTTACAAACAATATGACTTTGCATTTTAATTCATGTTTCTCTTCCAAATTAGATGCGTGCAAGGCAGAATAAAAACTTGCTCACAATATCAGTGTTCTAAAAGCCTTATTCTATAATGAGGAGAAAGATGATACTACCAAAATGTACTCAAATAAAGAAAGAAACTCCAGTCCTCTRCCACAAATCAGCTGGAGCAGCAGTAAAAATACACCAAATATCAAACCACCTCTGCTTAAATTCTTTTCCATTCCCAGCAGGATGATCAAAAAAATTATTTTACCATAGGAAGTTTGGGAGGGGGAAAAAAAAAAGAGCATTACTCATCACAGGTATTTATAGCAACCACTGCCAGTAGGGAAGAACTGGAACACACAAGCTGCAAGTAAATCTTCAACAATTTTGTCTTTTCCTTGTGATTTGATAATGCAGCTTTTCAAAGGGAACAAAGACCCATGGAATGGTTTGGGTTGGGAGGGACCTTAAATCCCAYCCAGGGCCACCCCAGCCATGGCAGGGACACCTCCCACTGTCCCAGGCGCTCCAGGCTGGCCTTGGGCACTGCCAGGGATCCAGGGGCAGCCCCAGCTGCTCTGGGAAATCCATCCCACTCCTCCCCACCTTCACAGGGAACAATTCCTCATTCCCAATATCCATCTAAATCTACCCACTGTCAGTTTAAAGCCATTCCCTGCGTCCTGTCCCTCCATCCTTGCCCCCAGTCCCTCTCCAGCTCTCCTGGAGCCCCTTCAGGCACAGGGAATTCTCCTTCAGACACAAATGCCTGAGTTTGCAGATATGGGATTGCTTTACTTGGGTTATTTTCAATGTTTGGAATTCTCCAACCAGGAAAATGAGGAAGGGAAAGAAACATAATTTGACAAATTATCCACTCTTAATTATAATATAAGTGACAAATCCTAATGAATTTCATCCCCGAAGGCAGAGAGCCTCAATTAATATTATTTTATGCCAYGATTTCCCTTGATGATGTTAAATTACTCCTGGTTGTACCACTAGTGCAGTTAGATCTCCAGAGTATGGGGCTCTAATAATGTGGCTCATGCCTTTGAGAAATCCCACCTTAATCCCCACATTCAGGCAGGACTGGGAGGAAAATCAGGGCCCACACAATTCAAGGGCACAAGAGAAGCAGATCCTGCAAACTCTTGTCCAATTCTAACCCTGTCCTTCTCTGGAATAAAGCACACACCAACAGATTCATTTCATGTGCTTCAGATAATCTAAACAGGAAAAATGAAATAACCAAAACAAACCCTGACAAGCTTTGGAAAAACTTAATTATTCTGCAAATTCTCTGAGAACTGAGGCAGTGCCAGTCACCTGGGGAGAGCCCTGAGCTGCTCAGCTGACTTTGCATCAGATGATGAGGTTGGGCAGAGAGAGGATTTTGTATTATTCTGGGGGGGAGCACCACAGTCCCCASAACATTGTCACAGCTCCGTGGTGAAACGCAGATCTCTGGACAGGGGCAGCAGCCCATAAAACTGCTTGTCACCATCCCCACAGCATAACATGTTCACAGAATTCCAGTGGCACAGCAGGGTCTCTGAGCTGGCCAAGTGTTTTCCTTCAAGTACAGCTCTGAACAGCAGGAAAACACAGCAGCTTTCTGCCTTTCCCAGCTCACTGCAAACTCCTGTGCTGAGCAGCAAAGAGAAACCACCAGGGAGCTCATCAGCCACCTGGCACATCAGCCACCTGCAGCACCTGTGCCTGGCTAAAGCAGATTCCCTCTAAATATGAGTGAAATTCAGAAATCTTCATGCACTGAAACTCCAGTGACAGGGACATGCAGATTCCAGGTTTAGAAAAGCTTTAGTGCTATTCATTTTTAACTAAGCCCAAAGAAAACTGTTTTTAAAGAAAAATAAAGGCAAGCCCAATTTTCTTAACAGTAACTCTATGTGGTGAGGGGGTTTAGGAAATTACTGCATCTATAGTTTCAGAAGGGGTAAAAAAAACTGGTCTAATCCAAGCTTTGGGAAATTTCAGGAAGAGCTGAGTGGCATTTTTCTTCTGCTTTGCTTCCCAGTAGAGGACTGTG
Organism: Cardinalis cardinalis; assembly: GCA_014549065.1. Classification (NCBI taxonomy): domain Eukaryota; kingdom Metazoa; phylum Chordata; class Aves; order Passeriformes; family Cardinalidae; genus Cardinalis; species Cardinalis cardinalis. Next base: position 473,067 of record JACDOX010000217.1, read on the forward strand.
CCCTTGGCTTCTCTGKAGATTATATTTAGAGGAAACATCAGCCATTGGTCACACTCTATTTATTATGTATATATACATTATATATTTATTTATCACCTCTCTGTTTATTTTAACACACTACTGGTGATGACAAGACTGGATGGACTCCTGGTCTAAACCAGTGTGGTCTTGTGTTTAAATAAATTGAACTTCAACAGCAGCATGAAAAACAAGTAGCCAGAACCAACAGAGAACTCAGAAGTTTGCATCACAGTCCTTGGTTTTATGCCATTATATAAACAAGGCTGCAATAAAATAACTAAGCACTCCTCTAGAAGCCCCCTGAATATCATCTGAATTCCATTTTTGTGGTCATGAGGGAGTTTTTTTCCTAGCAGAAAATATCAAAGACAATAAATATGAAGGCTGCAGGTGAGAGCTCACCTTGCACACAACCCCATGGACCTGGGTTGGAAAGGAAGGGCCTGGATRGACCTGGATTGGGCCCATTCCCACTCTGGGCTGGCTGCCTGCCACTCCCCCTTYTCCAGCTGCCTTTTCCAAAGTGGTTTCCTCAGCTTTCTGAGCAACTTTAATACATTAAAACAAACACTGAAAAAAAATTAGGAGGGCTATGCRGGTATTTTCCTCAAAGAGATGTTTGTGCAGAGGAACAGTGGTTTTGAAATTGGTTGAAAAATCAAARATTGATTGGTTGAAATCAATCCCTGCTCCAGAGTGAGCCACATGGAATGTGGCACTGCTGATTAGAGCTCATCCTTCCTACTCCCAGCCTAAGCATCAAACCCCTTCAGCTGGGGTGAAACACAAATGGAGGGGTCTAAAATGAAAGATAAATTAAATAAACTCCAGAGATCTTTCACTGTTGGCTCGGYGCTGATATCCTGTTTATGACTTTAAGTGTTCTGCTTTATCATGCAAAGTAACATTTTTAGTCTGGACAGACTGTAATTCAGAGAACAGCCCTAATAATAAACATGAGAAATGGGACAATGGCATTTGGTCCTGCAAAGCACCTAAACACATTTTTAATCTGAAACAAAAGAAGCTAAACAGGGTTCTATGTTAGAGAGYTCTGAAGTGAAGCATTTTTTGGATGGTATAAACACTGCTTCTGAAAAAAACTGCCTTAGGGAAAGGGTTTCACTTGAAACCACACTTTCAATTAACCATTGTCATTAACTACAGGCAGACAACAAAGAGAAAAAGCAACTTGCTGTGAGAGCTTCCTTGCAGGCTGGCTGTGAAGGCAGCAGGGTGTTGGGATCTTTACTGCTCACAGTGACYCCAAGAAAAGTTAGAAAGTCTCTTTTCCCAGCCCAGCGCTTGAAGAAGGAGTCAGAGCTCTTCAGTTCTCGGTCTCAAGGTTGTTTATTGTTCCTTATCTATAAAATTCTTTCTCCTGCCCTGCCAAGGTCCGTCCAGTAGGACAGTTCCAGGCACTGTGCCTGCCCCTGGGGCAGTGTTATGTCTTTATACTAAAAACTACCTGTACAATATTTACAATAACTTCCCAATACCCATCACCTATGTTAGACAGTGAGCTTCTACTCTAAACCAATCCAAAAGTGCCAACATCACAGCAGAAAATGGGGGCCAAGAAGGAGAAGGAGAAAGGCTGAACACRCCTAGATCCTTCCATCTTGCCCCCTGAACCCCCATACCAAAAAAACCCTAAAATCTATTTTTTCACCCTGTGATAACTTCACTRTTATTCTACTTAAACTGTTGTGGCTTGCTGGTCTTCATACAAGGTTGGTAACTCACTCCATGGGTCATAATCAAACCCACAGGCGTTCTGGGCTCYGTGCCAGGGTCTCTGAGCCCCCTGGAAGAGGTCTTGGCCATCCTGGACAGCCAGAGGGATGTTCTGGGTTCCCACAGCAGGGAAGGGAGCTGCCTCCACCTTTGCTTGCTCAGAGTCAGGATCTGCACACCAAGCCTGGAGGTTTCCCCAGCTATGCCACGAACCCAAAGGTTATCCACCAAACCCCCTCCCTTCCACAGCCCCAGTGTTTCCCCTTCACTTGAATTACATGAGCTGACAAAGCAGTCAGAACCAATCAGTGTCCACTGGTTCTCTTTGCTCAGCAGCACAACCTGGAGCCACTCTGGCACTCAGGAGGAGAAATTGCTGTTACCTGGATGTTGAGCCTCCCTCGGTGGGCCCCGAGGCCGTAGCGCTTGGCTGTGGAGGCATGGAGCTGGAAGTCAGTAATTTTTAATGTCTCCAGACCAAGTGGAGGGCAATCTACAAAACAAAAGATTGATTAAGTTTTAATTGAACAGGAAAAAAACAAAAAACAAACCAACGAAACAACACAAAACAAACAAGTATTCAAAGCTGCTGGATTTGGGCAGTGCCAAGCTGGCTGGGCCCTGACTGGGATGGAGGAGCAGAGCAGTGCTGAGGGCGATGAGGAATGGCAGCTCTCAGAAAATCAGTGAGGCAATGCAGATTTACACCCTTTGCAGGGGCTCAGATAGTTACTGCTGCTTGCTCTGTGCTTCAGTTTTTCACAGATATGCACAGTATTTCCTGTCAAGTGCTTTGCACCAGCAAAACGCCCTTTTTATTTTTCTTTTTTGGTGTTTTCTTTTTCATCTCTTGCTTGGATTTTTTTTCCCCCTCCCTGTACTCATTCCAAGCTACTGTATGAAATTATGTTTCTAATTAAAATCTCTTCTGGAAACTTCACTCAGAGTTCCTCCCATTGCACAACAGCATCTGTTCCAGAGGTCTGGGAGCCCAGAGAGAGCTGAGCTCTGCAGAGATGGTGATTAAACACAAACAGAGCTATTTTGACCCAAGGACCATCTCTCTAAGCCCCAAATTCTGCACATCCTTGAGGACAGAAAAGCAAATGCCATTACTTCAGCAAAGCAGTGCTTGGAGCTCTGGCTTTGGAAGGTAAGAGGTTGGGAAAAATCTGTTCTGTGATTATCAGAAAAATATTTGGCTTTTTAATCACTCACCAAAATGTCATGAGGTTATCAAAGTATGAMAGAATCATTTATGTTGGGAAAGCCCTCAAAAATCATCAAGTCCAACCATTCCCTCATCACTGAAATGTTCACCACTRTTGTCYCCAAGTGCCACRTGCACAGCTCTGCTAAATCCCTGCAGGGATGGGGACTCTGCCCTGGACAGGGGGAATGTACCTGGTTGTATTTAACTTTCAGGTTGTATTTAACTTTCAGGTGCAATTTTGCATTATTAGGCACAAACTAGCAATGTGTGAGGTTTCCCAGATTCCTCCTTGGTTCACAACAAATTAAAATCCCTCAGGAAAAATGAGACAGGCTGTCAGTTCATGCTGCTGTTTCTTTGGCCATCCTTAGGAAGTTCTCACACAAATCCAGGGCCAAATGTCTCCTTCAGAAGTAGTAAAGACATAAAGTAAAAATGAATATATTTTCTGAAGTACCAACAGTRATCTTAGTGTTACATAAGAGCTGAAATGTAGACAGCTCCTCATTTCAAAGAGCTTTCAATTCAATTATCCAAAACAGAGAAGAAACAGGATGTGTAATGAAAGGCAGAGGAAGGAATAGCTGGGAGGATTTTGGGTTGATTGTCTGATTGTTTTAATTTCATTTCCTTATAGAGTGTTGCATCTTTCATCACACTCCAACTGGAAGTGTCAGGCTCTGACAGATCTCTACTGGGAGTAAATTACATTGTTGGGAACTGCCTGCCTTTTTTAACAAGTTTGGTCCTCAAGACAGGTTTGGAAATCAATCTCATGGTGCATGGTGCATTCAATACTTGAATGAAAATAAATGAAAATAAATGAAAATACTTTCTTCCCTGTTGGCTCCTCTTTGTCCAGTGGACATCCCAAACTGGGAGCAGAGCAGCAAGATTTGCATTCAGACCTTTAGATATTTATTCATTTTAGATGTTGGGATTCATGCAGTTTTCCACAAGAGAAGATTTTTGATTTTTATTTAAAATAAAATTATGTTTTCTACTAATAGCCATAATATTTGAATATTAACACTTTAGGAATATAAATGTTTTCCACATGCATACAAATTCCAGCATCAATAAAGGCATGAAAAGAGGAGCATGTAGACTAAAACAACAATATGTAATGTACAGAGATGGTGGGGACAGATTTTTCAATATAGCCTCCTCTGATTACCTCAGATTTACTCATTATAATACAACAAAATCCACCTGAAGTTGCCATATCACTACKGAAAAAAAAATCTGAGTCATACTGAGAATTTAATTTTGGATAAATTATTTTGTTGGGGYGTGTGTCCCCTGCTTCTTACAGCTACTGGAGATAATCAGGACAGCCTAGTTTTGATAAACATACAGGAAAAGAAACTGATTTATGGCATTCATAAAAACTTTACTTTTTAAAGTATTGCTTTAATACATTTTATTTAACTTGAAGAAATATTTCACAAAACAATGAAAATTGCCACCCAATCAGTAAAGGCTGTCTTAATGATTTTGTACTCTCTGTGCCAGTTTGAAAGAACCTTGGGGAAGCCACAGAAATTGGACAGCAGGAATGACCAGAGATTGTGTGAATCTATTGCATAATGGATTCAGCTGGAAATGACCCAATTATTTGGTTGTTTCTTTAACCAGCTGAAAATTTAATCATTRTAAAACACAGAGAACTCCACTGTGGCTTTGAGACATTGAAATACACGTGCTGTGTACATAAGAACTTAATAAATAAATGCACCCACAGCATTTCTGGTTTAGAGGGACAAAAAGCAAACATTCAGGTTGAAGATGCAGTGAAGGGGCTGTTGTGGACATTTCTTCCCTCCTGGCCCATATTCAAGCATGATTTTGTCTGTGATTTGCAGCCATGGRTAAGTGTTCACTCTAGAAATGAGCATTAATAAGAGGTCTGGGTCAAATGAATTCATTCCAGTCAAAAGAGACAGGGCTTGGATTCAGAGTTATAACATTTGTCTGTGGAAGTGTGTTCTTGGGAGGTTTCCTGCTGCAATGCTGAATGGCCACATCTCAGTGTCCTTTATTGCYGATTATTCTTGCCCCAGGAGTCCCAGCAGGGCACCAAGGCAGTTCTGGTACCTGGGGGAAATCCCTGGCCTTTAAAATCAGCAGGAGAAACACTCAGGAATCAGCTCAGTCTCCACCTCATCTCTTGAAATCTGCATTTACCTCTTGTTCCAGGTTTGCCTACAGCAAGAACAACACCTGGATGTGCAGCTGAGCTCCCTGCTCAAGCCAGCAGGGGCTCACTCTGCAATCTCACTGTGGGGGGATTTCTGAAAGCAGTTTTATCCTCATGATGGCTTTGTCCTGTTGCTGCAGCATCYTCCGTTGAAGCCCTGGTCAAAGCCCACCTTTTGCAGAGGCAGCCTGGTTTCCTTCACTCCTGCAGGGTAATTACAGCTGCTGTGCTCCAATTTCAGCTGCTCTGCATCACACAGCTGTAGGAGCAGGCAAGGAAAACACTTGTGCTCATCTCCGTTGCTTAAATTACTCATTTATTTTATTTCCTTCTGGTCTAAATAAAGAATGCCAGAKAAGTCCAGACTGCCTTTGTGGCTCTTGTATCTAATAAAGATGCATTTAGGGAATCATTCTGTCCTCCTCTTTCAGAGGCAAAGCAGACAAACAATTCTTTTACTTGAGAATTTCCCATCAATTTTGGAATATGTTCCAAAATGGAACATATTCTAGCTTTTCAAATAAATGTGTGTCTATATATATATATATATAAATATATATATTCCAGCTTTTCAAATGGAAGGGCAGAGAGAAGTTTCATATTTCCTCTTCAGCCCATATCATAAAAGCCATACCTGTAACCCTYTTCAATTCCTGCAAGTCTGTGCTGGTCTAACTCCTCATGAGCAGAGATACTGGGATCTGGAAATGGAGAAATATCAGCTCTGTGCAGTCTGACAATCTCCTATCCCAGGGGAGATACAGGATTTAAATCCTGTTTAAACAAAGCACTACAACAGGCAATTAAGAGACAAAACTGTGAATTTATCTACAGATACAGGTAAATTAAGCACACAAGTAAGTGTATATTTGTGGGAATTAAGACTTTAGTGTTCATTATACCATTCATACTATTCTTAGGTCTTGATGGTCTTGCACAAAAATTTCTTAATGAGGCCAATATCATAAATTTTGCCCTAGCAGCTAAATTTAGAATTTTTCCTATGTGTGGTTGATAATTCATTTTCCAACAGCAGAAACTTTTAATGGGAACTCTGGCAGTCGAATTTCTGTGGCTAAAKTTCTGCTTAGGTCACAGGTAGGCAAAGGACTTTAATACTGCAATGCACCTGCAAGGTGAAATAACAGTAAAAGCACATTTCTGACAACCTTCACCTTGCTGAAAATATCTTTTGATTATGTTTCTCTGGTTGACAGACTTTGTAGGGGCTGAGTTCAACAGAATAAAGTTCTTAATTTTCGAAATAATTTGTTCTATATATATATTACATAAATAATTTATATTTATTTATGAGGGCATGGAGGGGTGCAAATTTGGTCTGTAAATGTTGCTGTTTTGATGATGTGATCATGGAAGTGTGAAATTCCCACAGATGTTCATGACTCACACTCCACAGTTGCTGTGGCCCAGCTTTTCCCTGGAAAAATGTCCATGGGTTTCAGGCTGGGTGCTTTTCTGACTCTGCTCATATCTCAAGTGTTGCTAACAACAATAACAAGGCTCTTTTCTGACCTGAATTCAGGCCAGCAGCCACCCTACACCCCAGATCATTTGAAGCAGCRTCTTGAGGCAGATTAAAGTTCCTCAAACACCTTCTGCTTCTATTTACTTTTTCTGAAAAAGCCATTCCCAGAGCACTGTGAGAGCACAACAAATCCCCTGCACAGAAGGTAAAACMCTGAATTACAGTCCCAGGCCAAAGATCAAATAAAGAATTAAGGAGATGCCAACATTTCCTATCTAAGACCACATTAATTATTGGTTAATGTTGCACTGAAGCTGCATATTTTTCCAGGACAAGCACCAAATGCTGCATTGAGGTCTTCAACATCAGGGACTCCTCTCAGGAGGAAATATTTACCCAGCAGTGCAACCTACACTTGTGATTGCTCCTGAAGATTTAAAAAKAAATAAAGAATAAATGAAGAATTCTCTGGGTTCTTTAGGCCAGGTCTGACATGAAACCAAATGAGACTGTGAAAATGCACTTTTTCATTTTCTCTCATTAACTTTTCACATTTTTGCTCTCTCACAAGCCCAGGTTGTGGCTGGCTSCAGATGCAATGAAACTTTCAGCAGGAAGAGCTTCTATTATTGCTGGCACAGCTGGAGGCAGCAGTTTCCAGAGWGCCTGGGAGTTTTGTGGCCAAGCCTTCAGGCTCAAGAGGTTCATCTAAACTCCAGACATCACATTCACTCCCYGAGCTGCCTTCTGCTGCCACCAGCCTGGCACAGGATGGGATTTGTGATGTGGCACAAGGCGCCCTCCAATCTGTACCCATATCTGCAAAGATCTCCCCTCTCTCTACAGAGAAAGTATTTAATTTAATCACTCTCAAGAAAACATATTTTCTTTAGTGGCCAAAAGAACCTAGCCTGAAAAATATCAAATCAGCTCGTAACTTTTATTATGAGCTTTGACAAGGCTGAATTCTGTGCTATTAATTTTAAAATGCCTCCTCTGATGTGTTTTTTTCTGAAGCACAGGGTGAAGAGTTTCTGTAATTCCAGCTAAAGCCACAAAACTGAGTACAGCCATCAAAAATGAGAACCATTCTTTTTTTTCCAGAGCCAAACAGACTTAGCCAAAAACCGGAGAACAAAACCGAGACAGACCACTTGCACAATGGCTGGGTACAGGACAAAAATTACCATTAAAAACACATCTTCATGCCAGAAATAGCTAAAAATACCAGGCCACTGAGGTGTACTGCAAGAGCAGAGATTCTACACTCAGAGCATTAATTGMAGCCATCAAAAATAAACAGTAAAACTTGGAATACTATTAACAAGTATAAAACCAAGACAGAAATAACTCTGATCTTAAGATACAACCCTGGCTCAATAAATGAGACCTCTTAGAAGTGCTCAAGTTTAACCATATTAGCAATCCAATTTGAGTGCATTTACCAAAAACAGGATAAATATATAAGAAGTATGAGTATAAAACAGGCTTGTGGTGCAATTTTTCCCCTCTCCCTCCATGAGAGCTGTAGTAGGAATTTTATATACAGCAGTAAATATATCCAATATATCCATAGTTGGTATAGAAAATTCACTGGGCAGAGTGACAGCACAGTCATGAAATTCCTTAAACATAAATAAACTGGAAAGCATCCATAACTCCTGGTCCTAGAAATATACATTTACTTAACATTCYGGCTGGTTTTTGAGGATTTTGCAACACAGCCATGCTTTTGGGGGAAAAAAAACCCATGGATTTGAGGTGGCCCAAAGAAATTATACAAATGGGAAGACACAGGAAAGGGGCTGCAAATGCTCCACCCTGAGAATGAGAATTGCTCACCTGGGGCTGAGACACACAAGAACAGCTTCAGAAATCCTTTGGAAACACCTAATTCCACTGGAATAAATGGCATTACTCTGATATCACCCAGCTTTCACCTTCCCACCCTCCCCGCACACATGGAGCAGGAAAAACCTGAGAAACTGTGAAGTTCTCATTAGCAATGAGGAGCCRTCAAATTCCATCCCCACTGCTACAGTCACCTCCACTCCCAAGTGCTAAATTTACACCTGAGAAGAACTGAAATCAGCGGCTTCCCARTCAGTTCCACTTAATGTTATTCAGATTTTAATCCAGTTTAACTCCAGCACAGACAAAACTGCATTTTTTTTGGTTCTCAACAAGGCAGAAAATGAGCTGAAAATGACACTGAGACATGTGAACTTCCTTGGATGATGTAGCTCAAACATGAGTAAATCACGGATGTGGACAGAATCCCTTGGCTCCTCRGTGTTGGGTTTGATGGGTGTTTTTTACCCCTCTAGCTGCCTGACTTAGCTCCTGATGCAAGCCAGGAGCTCCAGAGCCACGCTGATGAAGCAGCACGAGCTCTGCTTTAGGCAGCTGAGACTCATGACTCAGCTGAGAGTTGAGATGTCACCTCCCATCCTTTTATTATTAAAAATACTCAAATTGCCAACGGAGAGCAGACCAGCAGCAGTCTGGGTCTGCAGTGAGACCTGGGTGAGGGTCATCCCTCTGACCTGATCATCAGGCCTCCTCTGCTGCTGCTGGAATGCTGGGGGACMCAAGACAGATGATGGACTTTGGACCTGGCTAACAAAAGAGATTTGATAACAGAACTTTGAAAATTAGACCTGGATTGCAAGAAGATTAAATCAAATGGGTTTACCAGAAAAAGAAAATCCCATTAAACTCTGCAAGCAAGAGATGTTGTTATATGCATAAGTTTGTGGATGTGATTTTAAACTAATCATTGTAGTACACATTACTAGTCTCCCTAAAATAGTATATAAGTGCTTGTATCCCACAATAAAATCAGATTCTGATCACCAAGTTAGTCTCCCCTTCTCTCTCCATCACTGACATGCTGCCTTGGGAAAAACTGATCCTTTGGAAGGATGGAGTCCTTCCATGCTTTGGATCTGAAATCTTCCCAACAACGTGCTGCTGCTCAGTGCTGACAGGAAAGTTTGCACACACAGCTCCATGCACAAGCAGCACCCCCAAGGATGGGCTGGGATTGCCAAGCCAAGGCTCACCCGTGGCACTGCCACCCCTTCTGCTCCAGCAGCACTGGGAGCAGCACTGGGAGGCTCTGCCCCAGCCCCAGGGTCCCTCAGAGCTGTCACCCTGCCCTCCCTCCCTGCCCAGCCTCTGCCAGGCTGCACATCTGGGATAAATACTCGACCTGCATAAGGAGCCTGTGACAGGAAATACCTCAAACCAATCCAGCTYGCTTTTAAAACCTTTTATAAAGTGTGAGGTCTGAGTTTTATGAAGACCTGGTGTGGCTGCTCTAGCAAGTTTAGACATTTATACACTTTTTTTTTTTTCCTTCTAGCATCACATCTGTTGTTATTATTTCATAGGAAATAATAAGAGAAATTAATAAACCCAAACACTTCTCATAAGGCATAGGAGCTTTCATAGTGCCTGGAGCTGTTGCTCAGGCAGTGATTCCAGAGGAAAGTTGTGTGGTTACAATAAACCTGAACTCRAGCTTTGTACTCCTTCCCAACCCTTAAAAAGGAATCAGTTTTTAAGTTCTAGGGYAGAGTAAAAAGCAAAAATAAGTTTGGTTGGGTTGTCTGCTCCTCACTTAATTACTCTTTTTTATTTAACTGGTTATTCATTTGATAGACTGCATGTTCTTTGAATACACAGAATTCTTTGAATTCTTGAGTATTCTTTGCYACACAGCTCTAAGACAGCACTAAAATGTCAGAAGTTACTTCTACATTTAAATCCCAAACACTGGAAAACAGCTTCAATGGAGGGATAAAAACTTGGCCAGGTGCACATAGAAAATACCCAGAGGTTCTTTGGATATATCCAGAAGTGCAGAAAAGCAAAAGATTTAGGAGCTCATATAACAGAGCTTTCTTGTTTCCTTTAAAGCCCACCATGTCCAACTGTTGCACCCTTGAGAAGCACCCTGAGAGCAGAGGATTTAAGAGTTCAAAGCATCAAGAAGCAACATTTCAAAAAATAACTGCATCTCTGAGATGTGAGAAAATCAAATCCAGGCCTGGAYTGAAGAGTGAGTACCCTCTTTTATTAAAAAAGGAAAAAAAAAAAGCAAAAACCAAACCAACAACCAAACCATCATATCCCAAACCAAACCCCAGAAATAAATAAAAAAGAGGAGTGGAATTGTAGGGGTGCACGAGAGAGGCTTTCCTTGGGAAGAGGAGATCTATAATTGGCATTTGGGCTCACTCAGGGGACACAAACCCCAGGGCAGCACAGGACTCCCATTGGAGAACATGGAAAACCTAAAGACAGAGCCCAGCTTGCAAAGGCAATCAGTTCCTCCCCAATGTAATTTTAGAGGAGGGAATGATTCTTAAGGAGCTCAGAAARCCCCCTGTGCAGCCAGGCTCTCCCTTTCCCACATTTCAGCAGGTGATTCCCTGAGTTTTTGCTCATCTTCCCAAGGGTTTCAGCTCTGAGGTGACTTTTTAGCTTCCATGTGTCCATTGTGAAGATGACATTTGGACACASCAGAGTCTCCCTGTTCAACTTCCTGCTCTCTACCTGCCTTCAAATTAATAATRGAAGATTCAACTTACAGAAATAAATAAATAAGTTTTAAAATGCCTCAAGCCCAAGCAAGCAGCAGGAATCTGTGGATATAAAAGCTTGGTTATTACCTTTTAAATTCTGAACACAGCATTTTCTCAAGGCTCTGAGTTTGTCTGCAGGAAGAGGAATGCTAAAATTGAGTAAGACATTGCTTTTGGGGATCTCTGGCAGGATTGCAGGGAAGGTTTGGAGCTTAAGCTGGGAAGCTGGTGTGAAGCTCCAGCTYCAAGCTATGGAGCAAAGGAGATGAAGCAGTTCAAGCAAGGTTCAGACAAATATCTCCAAGGGTGGGCACCTCTCCAGCCCAAATGTTCAGAGCTCCTTTCTCCCTATTCCAGCTTCCTACGGTTCCCAAAATTCATTCTGTCCAAACATCTTTTCTGCTTTGTTTAACAATTCAGCTGTGGTCCAGCAAAGGCTCAGAATCACAGGCTCCACATTTAGCACACTGGTTCAAAGCAAAGTCTGTCAGGAGCTCCAAATGAACAGGAATATGAGTTATTAGTGAGTATAAAACTGACTGCATTCATCTCTGCCTGCTCCAGGCTGAAAGCCCAAAAATCCAAGCTGGAGGCAATGCATTTCCCAGCCTGTGGACCCAAGGAGGAATGCTCAGGAGTGCATTCAGATAAAATCTAATTTTTATCAGTTGCCCAGGGAGGTTTCACATCCTTTCCCTGGAAAAGAGTCACCAAGAGATTCATCTGCACTGCAAAACATCAAGGTGTTAATGTGAAAAGTTCAGGTCATGATTTGGGCCTTATTATCTCCAGTGCTGCCTTGGAGAGTTCAGCCTCCTTCCCATCCACAGGAGCCAAAAGTATTTTTTAGTACAGGTATTCTGCACTTGAAAAGCCATGGAATAGGAAAAGCTTCAAGGCAAGCTTCCCTGAGCATAMAACTCCTCATTTTTCCACTTCCTAATTGGAAAGAAAAAAAATCTGATTCAGGATTAATGAGCAGAAATACTGGAAGAGTTGCAGAGGAAAAGTTCTGTGCTATTTTCTGCCCACTTTTTCAGAGAGTTCTAGCTTTTTTAGCTGCACTAACTCCATACTAGCACTTTTAAAAAAAAAATTAAAAGTTTCCCATTTTATTCCTCTTGTAAGACAGCAGGGGGTCTCCATGTCTGATTGCCATTTGACTTGCATTCAAGCACCAAAAAAAGCCAAGTACATATTTGCAGTATGGAACAAACCAGATGTGTCTGCAGGATTTTGGATTCCACATGCCACCAGCCTCAGACCCCCCATTCCTGCAAGCTTGGGATTTATCCATTTTCTTCTCTGAGGCTCATGCCTTTCACCCATTGGCTTCTGCAGCACCTGGACTCACTTTGTCAGCACTTCCAAAGGTCTTTGGAAGAGCACTCAGAGATCACTCACATTTCTGACTCTGTGTGTGTTTCCCCAATCCTTTGTTCCACCACCAGATGGAATCAAGGGGTTTGGGGTCCCTTTTTGCCACTTCCATGYATCTGATGAAAGGCAGAGGAACTGCTCTAGGTCGGAGCCACTCATCTGGGGAGCCTGCAGGAGTTCTGGACTGCAGTCCTCTGCTGGGATCCAGAATTGTCCAGAGGAGCCTGAGGAACAAAATATCCCCCAGGAGAGCTGTCAGACACTTTTCTCTTTGTTTTAGCTTGGGTGCTGGGCCTGGCTACTCCTCCCCTCTTCCCTCTATTCTCCAGCAGCATAAGAGCTCTGGCCTCACCTGGGGAAGCCTCCTGCTCCAGGGACATCACTGAAGGCTGGGACACATCCCCATCTTCTTGGGTCAGCCCCATCCTGTAACAAATCCAAATCCACTCCAGATTTACTATGGGAAATTCCAGCCTCCCCACCAGCCATCTATACAGACCATATATAGRCCAGATTTACTTTTGGCAGAGCTCTCGCTGGAATTTCTGATTGGAATTTAAGGATAGTGCATTTAAAGATACACACTCTGGGATAAAGCTGGGTCTGTCCTCTGGGATAGGGTACTGCCCATCCAGCCTGTGATGGCAAACACAATTCTGACTGATTCTGAAATGCCTTCTGTAACTCAGAATGACAGAATAATTCAGGTTGGAAAAGACCTCCAAGATCATCCAGTCCAACCTTTAACAGTATTTCTCAGTACCTGAGCAATTAAGGGAAAAAAAGAGAAAAATCATGTTATCAAGGGCTACTTTTAGGCAATCCCATAGGAAAGGCTGTTTGGCTGAAATTGCAGTTTCTGTTTTCAGTCAGTGAAGCATTTTTGGGAAGGTTGAGTTCTGGTCCCTTGTTTTCAGACATCCTCTSTCTTGTACATGAGGAAACTTCATTACACTATTGAAAATAATCTTGGGGAGGGAAAAAAGAGTGTGTTTGAGCCAAATCTGGCCTAAGGGGTGGTTGYACCAGTGGTGTAGGGGATGCTGACAGCCAGGTCTGACATCAGCTCTTCCAAAATACTCTGAACTGTTCCCTCCCTTTGACAGATGTTTTAGGAGCACCCTGAAAGTCTGAGGAGCCATAAACCTGTCACCACAAACCGTTGTATCTCTGAAGGGGAGAACATAAAAATACTCTGTTTTCTGGGAAAGAGGGACAAAGATGGGTTTCAGTTTGCTCCCACTGCAAGCAACACCTTGTCCCAGCACGCCAGGATGGCTGGTGGGCTTGGCATTTCCCCTCAGTCCTGGATGTGGAGAAGGAAGGGGATGCTCGGCCTCTCTCTGTGCTCCCCCTCTCAAACACAACCCCCTTGAAATGGGASGCTGCTTTGCTTTCCAAAGTTCAAATGAGAAAACAGCTACAAAGCAAATCTGGGACAGTGGGGACTGTCCTGGGAGACAAGCAGGGACATTTGGGCTTCACCCTCAGGATCTCTTCTAGGTCCCAGCCAGAAGGAYTGAGCCCATAAAGCCAAAATGAGGGGAGGCAGCAAGAAAACCACTAAATTTGTCATACATGGGAGAGTGAGGAATAAATCATCTACAGGAAACACTCAAGCCCCATAAGCTAAGCAAGAAAATCAGATTGAGGAAGGTTTACCAGGTCATCCAGCTCTACCACGTCATCCACTGTCTGGACAAGCTGCTGAGGTCCAAAAGAAAGAATCAAACTGAACAGAGCACTCTGGTGCTTTATCCAGCTGAGTCCCACTGCAGAACTTCCAAAATTCCCATATTTTTAAAGTTTTTAACTATAGATATACAGATAATTCTTTGCTATCGAGTTCATGGAAGATCTCAGTTGGATTTGGTCTTAGGGAATCACGTTGATTGCAGGAGAAGAGTTTTGCCAGGTACATACCTTAAATAATTCACCAGCAGCCCCAGGCTGATGTACAGTCACACCAGAAGTCTGTCTGGTAATTCATTAAAAAAAAAGTAAACCACAAAATAAATCTGTAAGTAATTAAYCCCCCTATAAAAAAAACCTCAGTTAATCACTTCCACTATCCACTTTGAAAGTCTTATTTTCTATGTCAGTAGCTAGAAGCTACAGAGCAGATACACTGTGTAGCAGAGAGTAAAAAGACATGTAACTGTGATCTATGTTTAACTTAYGTACACAACTTTTACTGTGTTCCTTGCTGGGCATGTTGGATGCAGCAGCACTTTTGCAATTACAGCATCCTGCTAATGCTTGTGTGAAAGCAGGAACAAAACTCCATTATTTACTCTTATTTACAGACCTGTGCAGTTACAGGTAATTAATCACAAAGAAGCAGAAGATTAATCTCATATCTGGGCACTCTCACTCCTAAATCAGCTCAGCTCCAGCTGTGAGTCACAGCTACTGGAACTCACTGTGGWCCTCTGGAGCTTCCCAGCTTTTTTTTCACTTTTCTGCAATGTCGAATCCCAGCAAGGCAGCCCCACAGAGCCCAGGCAGGGCAGGTTTGGGGGGATTCGTGTGTCAGAACAGGCAGTGATTCACTCTTCCTAAACCAAGGGTAAAATGAGTTTCTCCTCTCCTGACAAAGTGGTATCATCTCATGTAGTTCTTTGAAATGGATTGTTATAAAATATACTTCACAGTGTATTGGGGCTGATTCCCATTTATAAGACAGCCCCTTTAAACMCCCCTTCCGAATCAGAAAATCATTTTACAGCCTTTTTTTGTTTGTAACAATGATGTAAATCACTGAGCAAACAAGGAGTGAAGCCCTTGTCTTTCCTTGTCTCCATTTAAGCCATAATAAGATGGATGTTCCACAACACCAGGATGTTCCCCACCAGGAGGGAAGCATTTTTTGTCCAAAAGAGGACTTTAGATATTTATCAGCAGAGTCGCCAGAACATCCTTTGTAATTCAATTAGAGCAGGGCTGGAGGGATTAACAGCTAAGCCTGAGTGCTCTGARGATGCCTTAAGTGACCCACACACACTCCTCTGATGCCTTCACAGGCACCCTGACTCCCTGAGTCACCAGCTGCCATCTCTTCATTATTATTCTTGTTTTTCTCACCTTTTCTTCGTTGCCATTTTTAGCTGTGGGTAGAAAAGAGGAACAGCTTTCCCTTTACACCTGTCAAGTTGATTTAGCACTGCCTGGCACGTGCACGAGGAATAAAAAGCCTTGCTCCAATCTGATAGCGCTCCATCCCTTTCCAGCACACAGCAGACATCCAGAATAGCCTGTTCTTGCTCACCCTGGGGTGTTAAAACCACAGGGGAATGGAATCATAAATGCTCCTTTTGCTGTGCCWCAAGGAAATTACAAATGTGGCTGCATCAGGAGGAATGAATTAACACTGCAGTGTCTTTTACTAATGGTTTGATGTAGGTGTTTCTCATTGCTTGATTAGGTATGCAAACACCCCWCCAAACACCTTTTGAAGCTGAAATAGCCAGAAGAAGGCTCAAAGGAGTGAGGCTTGATCATGAACAATGCAGGAATTTGTGGCTCAGGAATCCTCATCAGGAAAATAATCAGACAGCAGCAGCAGTGGTGGAGAGCCATCTTTGGGCTGGCCAGTTTCCTCTGAACATCCTCAYTTCATTCCCCAGGCACTGAAGTTAAAAATGCATCTTAAAAGGCAAGCAATTCTGACAACATCAGAGCTTTACTTGTTTCCTGGAGCTCCCAGTGTTAAAGGCACAGATTTATATTTCCACRGACCAAATAATCCCACAAGACATCACCTCACCAGAGGCCTGGCAAGAAGACCAAATCTAGAGCATCCTTTGCAAAACAACAATAAAATCACAACAACCACTGGGTGAATGTGMCACTTAAATCCCAAGTCTGACCATCAGTCTTCAGGTAATTTGCTTTTTACACAGACRGTGAATTGGGCAAGGCTTAAAAATCCCAGGTTCGATATAGAAAATTCAGGAAATTACTTCTGCATCACAGCTTCCACTTCCACCACTTCATCTTTCTGACAGATTGGAAGTTCACATAGCTGACAGAAACCTTCATTCCAAACCCAAAAGAAATAAGTGAAATTTGGTTGTGAGCCACGGGATTGACCTGTCTAGCCAGCTCACTGAACAGATAATAACATTAAACCTCAAGACAGAATTCAGCTAATGAGTGTCTCATAATTGCTGGCATTTCAGGAACAGCTCTAGGCTCAGGTTGAGATATTATAATCTATTCAGTGAAACCATCCCCCTTTTAAAGATGTGTTTTTAAAGAGACATTTTTCTCACCTTAAACATGAGGTTGAATACAGAGRAGGCTGCTGGAAGAATTATCTTTGAAAGTGGTTTTCTCTGGCATAATCAAATGTGTTTATTCCCATTTTTTTTTCTTTCTCATGTTACATTATTCATTGAAGCCATGGGTAAGGAAAGATGCTAATCAAAAAGATTTGGCCAATTTTGAGGGTATTGCTYATTATTCATTCTTAGTCATCCCTTGTCCTCTTTTGTTGTGACATTCTTTAAAGGATGGGCTCTTAAATGGAATAGTGAACATTACATTATTCTGCATATTTTAGAAGYGCTGAGGAGAAAATAGAGGCTGGTAGATCAAAGAAAACTCATTAAAAGCCACATTGCTTGTCACATTTGGCAATTAGGATGCAATACAGGTCTTATTAAAATTCATAGATACTCACCTAGGGCCAGGAAGTCCATTCTTAGGAGTTCCCATTATGAGAAGTTTAAGCAAAAGCTTTAAAATTAAAATCTGTGTTCTAGGTCACAGGACAGCTCCACTTTGGGCTGCTCAGAGAAGGAAGGTTAAAGAGAGGGATACCAAAGGACTGGAAAAGAGCAGCACTGGTGGTTCCCCTGCACATGAGGAATTCTGTGCTGCTCTGTCTTGGTGACCAGGTCTCAAGTGCTTTCAGCTGTCAGTTCAAGCCTTCTGTGCCACTCTGTCATTTCTTCTTTCTAGTGAACAAAATCACCACGCAAATGCCAGTAACACACCAAACCTGTCATGTTTTTAACTTCACACACTCCTCAGATCTTCGCCCCCGTTTCACACCAAAATATCTCCAGCTTTTCCTGAATAACATCCCTGTGATTCAGCTTTCCCTCCTCATTCACTCACTGATCTCTCTCCAAGCTTTCATTATCTTGATAAACATCACAATTAAAGTACTATTGGCCTATTTTTATAAATTCAGAGTCTCTCTGCTGGATTATTTCCATGTTTGCCCGCACTGTCCATTTTATGCTCTCCTTGCCTTCCCTCACTGACTCCTCCTCACACACAYGTCCCAGGAAAGACCTGGCCCATCCTGTGCACTACAGGAATCAAAACTAAATAACAAACAAAACCCCTTAAGAATTGCATTATTGAACAGCTGGCAAGATTGCAGAAAAATAAACAAATATGGGGCAGGTAAACACTGATGCGTCTGAGGAGTTTCATCAAGCCTGGGGAAAGCACCAAATGAGATGAGACAAAGGAAATCCTGATTTCAGCTAAACACAGACAAATGTTGGGTTGTGCAGAGATCAAACACTGGGAGATCTGTGAAATACAGAACAAATGTGCTCTAAGCCCCACTCTGAGCACTGCCATACAAATAAACATCACTCCTTTAGTTTCTAAATACATTCAGAATTGAGGTATGGCTCTAGAAGAACTACAAGTTTAAGTTTTGCMGATCAAATCAAAATAACTACAAACTTCACTGTGGCAGATTTGGGCTACACTGATGAAGTTATTGGGCACCTCAGCCCTATRAATCTCTTGATGATGGATTTTTGCCTGTAGTCAGACCCCCAGACTCTGAAGGGATCTGCCCCACAGATGGTAGCTGAGGTACCACACATCAAACTCTATTAAAAGCCTCATAAAAGAAAAACATTGATGTTAACAAGACTCTTTCCACTGATTTGAATGGGCTTTGGACAGAGGCCTATACAAACAAGGACAGAATTAGAAAATGGAAATCTGTTTATATACACAAAACCTGTCAATCCAACTGTYTGCCTTCCAAAGATGACCTAGTACCACTTAATTTATAAGGCATTTAAAGGGCAAAGAGGCAGATTGATACTTCCAACTTTTACCTGAATTGACTATTTGCAAACACTGATTCTAATATTTTAAACCAAAAATTGCAAACCCACTGGCATCAATTGGATTTCTTTCTACATTAATATTTCACAGACTGAAAACATCTATATTCTGGCCACCTTCAGTAATTAGCTGAAATAAACRGAGTGTGTGTCATCTGTTTAGTGCCATGTCCTTGAGAATACTCCATTTGATTTCCATTTTGATTCAAAGCTGGGGTTGATCAGGACCAGCTGCTCAGCCAAAGGGCACATCACACATTCCCATTGCTCCTCCTTCCCCATCCCAGCTCCCAGCCAGGCTATTGTTTGTTACAACTAATTAATCCCACATGTCCTGGCTGCCAGCGAGCCTCACAAACCCCAAATTTTGGTATTTACTGCATGTCCAGTAAATTAATTCCACCTCTGGAGAAATGCATAAACACAGTTGTGTACATATAAGCAGAAGACACATTCTTACCCAGCCAGATTTATGGTATTATTGATACCTGTTTGACAGCTGCTATTATTATTTCTAGCTGGCCTCTCAACATGCAGATGTGAGTAAATATAGGTATGTGTCAGTATTTCAACATCTCTGTGGGGGCCAGATTGTCAGATCTTCATTCCAAACTGATCCCAGGTGACATGGGGACATGGCACTAAGCATCACAGTTACTGCCCTGGCAGGACCTTGCCCTTGCCTATCTCTGGGTGAGGAGAAAATAGWAATTTTAAATATTATAGCCAGGACTTTTAACACTGCAGTTGAAACTGCCTGACACCTCCTGCTGGAACCCCCCTGTTCTCACTCCCATCTATAACAAGTGGTGATCCTTCTCCTCACTGGTGTGCACCTCAGGGATTATGATGCCTCTTGCAGTTAAAATTGTTCAGCTGCTCCCAGGGAAATCCACTGAATTTTCCCAGATAAGTAAGTCCAACTTTCTGAGTTGATGTCAATCACCCATGYCCTGGGTCAAGGAGAAGGAGTTTGGTGAAGGAGAGATCAAGGTGCTTCTACTTTTAAAGCTCAGAGGCTTTGAAACTTCTTATTGCACATGGCTGGTGAAAGCTTGGAAGCTCAGCTGTGTCCAAAGAGTGCAAACTTGCTGCAGAAGGAGGGATTGAGCCATTCCCAGCTGCTTTTGGTGGCACACCACGAGCCTCTCGCCTGTGCTCAGTGCAGCAGGTGGGAAATGGGGAAGATGCCAATCTGTAAAGAAAAATTAACTTTGCCCTCATGGATTGGATTCTCTTCCCATCACTGACATGTTTGGAGCAAGTGTGAATCCTCAAGTGCTGGGAAAATTGGGAAAAAGCCAACAGGGAAGGTGAAAGCAGAGATGAACCACAGAACATCGACCACAGGATGGAAATCTCGATTGTCTCCACCACAATGAGGAATCAAAAACCTAATTACAGAGCTTTAATATCCAAGTGTTTCCCATGGTCATRAATTTATTGAGTGGTTTGGCTTGGAAAGGATCTTAAAACATCATCCAGTCCATTCCACTGTCCCAGGCTGCTCCAAACCCCAATGTCCAGCCTGGCCTTGGGCACTGCCAGGGATCCAGGGGCAGCCCCAGCTGCTCTGGGCACCTGTGCCAGGACCTGTCACCCTCACAGGGAACAATTCCATCCCAATATCCCATCCAACCCTTCCCTCTGGCAGTGGGAAATGTTCYCCCTTGTTCTGTCAATCCAGCTGTTCAGTCTGTGGAGGTGGAAAACAGAGCCTTTTTCCTTAATTAAAAAAACCAAACAAATGACACGACACGTTGGAACATGAACATTCTCAGAAGATTTCCTGTAAACTGCAGTGACCACACTGAGATAATGAACTTGAGATGGTCCAGGCAGTGTCATCCCCTTGGGAAGGTGCTGGCCCCTCAGGGGACAGGGACACAGATGGTTTGTGTCTCTGCTCCCCAGACAAGGTGCATCTGCCACCACCCTTAACTTCTACCTGGAGTTACCCTGACAAGCCATGCTGCCTGCCCCACAAGTGGTTTTAGAAATGTCAGGTGTTAGAAATTACACTTTCTTATCACTTTTTATTAGTATAAGAGCCCATGTTTTTGCTGCACAAATGCTAATTAATTTCTATTACTGCTAACATTAAATTTCAAATATTTTGTTTGTTACCTGCTGGATGTCACTGGACAAAGTTAAASCCACCCAACAACCCCTGATCCCCTGTTTTGCTGTACTGATGGTTCTAAACCACAGATTTTGTGCCATATGCCCCAGTCATTAACATGAAGTTTCCTCCTGAAGTAAAGGGAAGCTCAGCTGTAGGGGAGGGAGATTTGGCCCCAAATTTYACAACTCTAAAATTCACTCGTAAGTATCCCAAACCAGTAAAACACCTACCAGACAGTCAGGGAACACAGAAAGGGATTATTCTGTTGGGGYACAATCAGGTGTTAATGGAAACAAGTGGGTGGTAAAAGCTGATCAAGTTTCTGCAAACTTTCAAAAATGGAATTAAGGGTGACCGTTTTCTTATAAGGCGTTTTTGTTGCTGTTTAATTTCTTTACTTAACTGGTCAATAATTAAATGGAGCTTGTTAGGGCTTAGTCTTTTCCAGGAAGATCTCTGTTTACATATCTTCCTCTGGAGGGCTTAAAAGTGAAATCTCAGAGAAATTCACAGGTTTAGAAGTGAAATTAATTCAGAAGCCTCTCTTAGATTAAAGTGACAAGGGATAAGGTGAGATGTCACTATACATAATCACCTTTTACTATGAGATCTGTCTCTGTTCTTTTGCTTATAGAACAGCAGCTTTCACAGCAAGCCAGTTGCCAAGTGTAATTAAGAATAATTAAGAAGGAAAAGTCCACAGACTAGCCAGAGTACAGCAGAATTACTACATTCCGACTCTTTAACTCTTTCCCTTTCAAGTAGAGATTGTTTCAAAGTATGTAAAAGTTCTGTTCTGTGGGATATTAAAATTTAATGTGTTATCATCATCACCACAACCACATCTATTGTTATTATTACCAAAACTGTCATTAACTGGATATTCATTAGTGCTAAAAGTCACAGTCAGCGTGAGTTTCAGCAGGCTCCAAACTCTGGAGGAGAAGGTGGAAAGTTACCTGGTGGCGGTTCAAGAATGGGTTTTSCTTTTTTGTTGTTTTTCTTCTGTTTTAACTCCTTCCTGCTCGGTTTGAACCCKGGGCGCTCCTCTCTCTCAGCAGCGCGGATAGGTCCTTCCTCTCCGGGTTGCTCCGTGAAAGGAAAGAACTCTTCCCCGGGATACGGAAAGGAGTAATAATGATCCCTGTTGGTGATTTCCTGCAGGTAATAATCCTGATCGTCCATGGGGACAGCCCGGGACACATCYCCCAGCAGTGCCAGCCCAAAGGTGCAGAGAGCGAGGCAGAGCCCGCGGCGGCCACGGGCGACCATCGCTGCCGTGCGCGGGAGTCGCGGAACTTTGTTTGGAGAGCGGGCGAAGAGAGTTTGGGCAGCTGGAGCAGCGCTCCGGGAGCGGCGGGGGATGGAGCCCGAGCCGGGACCGGGCTGCGGAGAGCGGGCACCGCCGGACACACGGACAGTCGGGCACTCGGACACACGGACACTCGGACAGTCGGACACACGGGCACTCGGACAGTCGGACACACGGACAGTCGGACAGCCGGGCACACGCACACTCGGACACACGGGCACTCGGACAGTCGGACGCACGCACACTCGGACACACGGACAGTGGCCCCGCAGGTGGGATGCTGCTCAGCCCCGCCGCTCTCGGTGCCGCTGTGTCCCAGCCCCAGTTCCGCGGCAGTCCCCGCTCCGTGCCCGGACTCCTCTCACTCCTCCTGCGCGCCGCTCATCCAAGAGAGCGCTGATTCCAAGGAAAGGCGGCTTGGCAGGCAGCCTTCTCCTCCCAGCCCGCGGCCAAAGCGCTTCCCTCCCCCGGGAGATGGGGGTGGGCACGCAGAGCCCCAGCCTGGCAGGGGTCATCCGCTGGCACTGCCACCCCGGGCACGCCGGGGACGCGGGGCATGCGGCACTGGGGCARATAATCCTCATTCCACAAAAGTTATTCCGTTTTTTGTGGTCCTTCCCCTCCCCCCCTACTTTTAACTTTTACAAAGTAGGATCCGTCTCCAGTAAGCATCAATCTCAGCCCCCCTTCTTTTTATTAGTTTACATCCATATGACAACAAAATTTCTATATAATTTAGTTTATAGATCTAAAACTATATTTTAGTTTATCCATCTATCTATCTAAATTTTTATATATAAATTTATATATATAAATTTTAAAATATATAAATTTATATATATCATTATATAAAAATTATAAATATATAAATTTATATATAATTATATATAAATATATAAATTATATATTAAAATATATAATACATATTAATACATATTATTATATTATATATTATATATTATATATTATATTAATATACATTATATATTAATATAACATATAATATATATAAATTATAAATATATAAATTTATAGATATAAAATTATATGTATAATTATATATATAATTTTATATATATGGTTAGCATAGTTTATGTATATATGGCTGTATTTCTTTATAGTAACTTATGGTTTATTGTYTAAATAATATACTTTAAGTCATATAGCTTTAGATACACTTATACGCTGCATTTTTCCGCTTCCTCATTGGAAAGGAAAAAAATCTGGTTTGAGATTAATGAGCAGAAATATGGAAAGAGTCACAGGAAAAGTTCTGTGCTGTTTTCGGTCCACTTTTTCAAAGAAAATAATAAGCTTATTATTTAATCTTAATAAGCTTATTATTTTATAGCAACTTACAGCAAGTTACCTATAACTAATACAAMTATATCTATAACTAATATCTGTATTAACTAACTATATTTATAACTAATACGACTCAACACATATCACGTGCCAAGTTGTAAGAGGCTTCTCCTGGGGTACTTGGCAGCTCCCTGGATTCTGCCCAGCTGAAAACCAGGAAGAGCATGGTTCATCTGTGGTCCTTTTTCTCATTCTTTTTGGGATAATCCTGATGTTTGCTGCCCCTGAAACATCTTCCCAGCAGACCAGGATGTTTTGTGCTACACACACACGCAAGCCAGTGTCGTTAATGAAATCAATTTGTCTGAGAGCAAAATCTTATCTTTCATCTTTTTCATACCTCTAAAATAACCTTCAGTGCTGAAGGAAATGTGCAACAGTTGGCTCACATGAAATATGAATTCTTACTCCTGTGTTGAAAATACCAGCTTATATTTTCATCATGTATATTGTATTTCTTGCCACGGTCCAGTCAGCTGGGAGAAAGCATTGCATCTGTTACCCCAGTCTTTATTCTGGCTTTGTGCTCACATTTTTGGTGTGTTTCTCATCATTTTAATACCATAATAAGCATCATTTCATGTCTTGGTACCTGTATCTTTTGATATATTTGGCTTCCAGGCTGTGGGTGATCCTGTCCCATATATGCAATGATCATCCTTGCTTTCTTAGTTGCTATCCCAAAAGGAATGAAGTGATTATGTTGTGTCTGTTGTCCTGCCTTTCAYAAAAATGCAGCTGTACTTTTATACTGAACTTTTATACTGAACTTTTTTCTTTTTTTTCCTTTAAATCTGAAACTATGCACCTTTCTGTTTCAGATATAGGAATTTTTGGTTTTTGAAACTGGAATAAAATGTACTTTTCTTTTTCACTGCTTTGCTGAATTTTATACATAAATAAACTTTATTTGATGGAAAGCTGCTTCCCACCAAACTTTCAGGCCCTTTTATCTGTAATAGATGACTTTGTCCCCTCTGCCTCTGGGAGCAGTGTGGGAGCAGGCTGAATATCCTGGAAATCCCCTCTTAGTGATTTCACAAATATTCTGACTTCATTTTCCCTTTCCAGAGTCCTCTCCCTCCTTGGTCCTAATTTCTGAGGGCGGAGCACAAGCTCCAGAAAATGTGTTCCATTTTGCTGCCATTTGCAGCACAGCCAGTCTTCTGAAAACATTATGAATATTCACATACCTAAAGAAGTAGTAGAAAAATAAACTTTTCCATGACGTCAATAAGGAATTGGCTGTTTGGTAACTAAAGGGGCTTTAGCTGCAGATCATTACTTAACTTGCTGTAGTGTTTAAAGATGGACAGAGAGACAAGTATTTACATTTTCAAGGATAACAAGAAGCATTTTCACAAAATACAAAGTTGAGTGTACTTTAATTAAAGACCAGAGGAATATGATTTGGAGAAATTTTGCATTCCACGGGAAGAAGTTTGCAGGACATGAGGCAGCACTTAACCCATTGCTGCTCCCTGCAATCACCACGAATAATTCCCTCTTTTCTCTCTAATTACCATTCAGAAAGATTAATTCWTCAATACCTATTGGGTATTGACCTGTGCAAATATCCTGGATATCAACCTGTGCAAATAACCAGCTCCCCTGTATTTCTTTTTTAGYATTTCAATACTTTCTGTGAGTGTGGGTTTGGATTCACTGCTTCCCCTTCCACACCCACCTCTCTTTTTGGGACGTGCATGAATTCAGCCAGCTGAAACCACACAAAAGTCTGTCTCTAGGCACAATTTTGATCTACTTCACCATAAAATGTTTTTTTATCTGTCAGCATCCTAGAAACAACTTACAGGAAAGGAGGTTTTTCTTCTAAGAGTGGCCAGAAGTATTAAGATCACTGAGGGCTCAGATGTTTTGGGCCTAAGGGCTTTTTTCTTTTCTTTTGCCTGGGAAACATCACAATAGCTTATAAAAACCTGTGTTGATGTGGAAGGAGATAAAGCAAACTGAGATTTTTGTAGAAAACAACTGTAACTAGCATCACCCTCCCTCCCTGAGATGATGCCAGTGAGAGTGTAGAAGTCATTCCACACTTTGCTTTAAATGTTTGTCCTGCTGCAGGGAGACACAACATGCTGTGCTCTGTGAATGAGCAGGGTTTCCCCCTCTGCTCCCAAGAAGGATTTATTTGAAAGATGATGGTTTGCTCTCTAAGCTGACCTAATTTCAACAACACCTCTGGAAAAAAGAGGCACTCCCAGCTCTTCCTTGCCCCTGCCAGGGGAGGTTTAGAGTGGATATTAGGGGAGGTTTCATCATGGAAAAGGTGATCAAGCTTTGGAGCTGCCCACAGCAGTGGTGGAGTCYCCATCCCTGGAATGATTTGAAAGCTTTGTGGATGTGGCATTTGGGGACATGTGTCGTTAATGGATAGCAGGTTAATGGATAGATTTAATGATSTTAGAGATCTTTTCCCAATCTAAATGACTGCAAAGTGCAGATTCAGGAGTGCTTTTCACTGAGGAGGAAGTAAAGTTGTACCTGTAAGCACAGTCCTTGCAGAGGATCTTGATTTGTATTTATACCCCACAATCAGTGACCACACATTTAGGTTTAACTCAAGCAGCTCAGTGACTCCTGCAACTTCTCATTTGGAAAATCAGTTTTTAGTTGGAGCAAAGCTTCATGGTTGGAAAAAAAAAAAAAAAGACAAAAAACCAGGCATCTCTGTTTTCCTTGCCATTCCAGGGGAACTTTCTGAGGTAGCACATAAGGTTTCTATATGCTTTGGCAACAAAATGACTCTAAAAATAACTTTCCTCCTGAACACCAGTGATGTTTCTGTTCCTTTCTACTTCAGCTCTGTAGTAAATCATGAAGCACAGAATGGAGCAAGAAAAGAGAATTACACTTTCTAAAATGTCATTTTCTTTGCTGCATAAAGCATTTACCCCTGCTGTCAACAAGGTCAAACCATCTCAGAGGAAATGGAAACCTAAGAATGACACTGGGAAGTACAAAGGAAACTGCATTGAACATTTATGTGGCTTTTTGATGCCTGTTTCTTACACATGTACCAGAGACAGGTACTGAGGTTCTGCTCACCTGCTCACCYTGAGTATCCTGGCATTTAAAGCCCTGTTTGCACTTGTTGATTAGGCAGATCATTAAAAAAGTTGTTCTTACCACAGAAAAAAATGACTGGAAACATAAACAAGCTCTTACATGGAGACATTTTGCTCAGTTTTAAGACACATTTAACTTTAAAGGGAATAAATTATTTTACCAGGTGAGGGATGCCAAATATACCCAGAATCTCAACATTTGTCTCTGAACATATYAAATAATGGTACAAAATATCCTCCTGAGCAGGCTGCTGTTCCCTTTGGGCAAACAGATTTTAAAATAAACTGATGCCATTAATGAAGACAATTATTTCCTTCAGCAGTTGTTTATTTGAACTGGTTAGAAATGCAGTGTGCATCCTGGCTGGGGAATTTATCCCAGTTCAATCTCCCTAACTTTTTCTCCTAAGAACAACATGACCTTCAGATTATCATTCAGCATATTGCCTTTGTGCTGGTGTCTGGAGAAGGATCTCAGATTGCCATGGAAACAAAAGTTCCTTGTTCTCTTATACTTCCCCRTGCTGTGATATCATTTTCACTATATGAACACTTTTCCAAGCCAGAAATGGAATTGTGGGATTTTCCTGTTTTGAGCACCTCAAAGTGATGGATCAGTTCATGGTACAAGTGCTGTGAATGCCAAGCAGAGGCTGCACCCACCATCATCATTATTTGGGGATATTTACATCAGATCCATCTGCATCAGCCCCATTCTGCTGGAGAAATGAAAATTCTCTACCTACACTTTCCCAGAGTTTTCTTTACTTTTTCCCTCTGTGCTGAACACATGAGAGAAACCAGAATTTTAAGAAAGGCAAAGTTAACCAGTGACATAAACAAAGCCAGAAAAGGAATTTCTGGCATTTTTTGCAAATAAGTTAAAAGTTTTTGGTTTTGTTTCTTTTTTTTTTTATTATTATGGTAAGTACATTTCTTCATGCCCCAGAATGTCTGTAGATTTTGTGTTAACAACCCATTGCCCTGGCATTTGGCAGCCACTGCTGGACCCAAGCCAGCAGGATTATCACTAGGAAAGGGGCTGGAGAGGCAGCCTTGGGATTAAAAAATGTTAGCACTACAAAAAGGAGAACTAATATTTTATTTTTTTCTAATACTCTTAATATTTTGTTGATTCATCAGCATTGGAAAGACTGTAGTTCTGCCCTGGTCAACAGTTTATAGTTGTCTGCATTGTCCAAAAATGGGCAAGTTGAATGTGTAAATTTTATTTTAACTGTAAAACCAAGACAGCACTGAGACAACAGAGATGAGTGGATGACAGTGGTTATGTGGAACAGTTGGAGAAAATGGGATGAAATTCCCCTGCTGTGCTCCCAGCCTGTCTGGAACGTCCCTTTTTGGTTCACTTGGATGAAAACAGCCACTTCCAGCAAGTCCCCGTGGACATCATCTACCTGCCAACAGCTGAATCCCAAAAAGGAACGACTCTCACATTTCAGTCTGGTATTTCCTGGACTGAAATTGCTGCACATGTGCCATGTGGAGTGTGAGCAGCATGTTTAACACATCCCAGGCAGCGCAGGGAAATGCAGTGTGCAGTTTGTCTGAAAGGTCATTTTTTCCTGGGATTCCTTCAATATCCACAGCCTAAGTGTAGCCTGAGAAGTTGTGGATGAAGGTCCAGTGGGAACTGAAGATGGCACATAAATGTAGAAATATTTGTTATGCTCAATGTGGTGGAGYTGGCAAACACATCACTGGAAAGTAATCCTTAAAATTCTGTATTTAAAGATGGTGTTTTAAAGAGAGAAGAGTCAGAAATTATTTCGCCCAGGTACAAGCAGTATTCATGGCTGGGATTACTTTGGGTGAAGAAATATTTAATGTAATGCAACGTTTTCATATGATAACAATGTCTCTGCATAGCTTAATTCCAACCCCAGACCGATTAATTTAGTGATGTTTAAAGCCAATATTTGAAGATCTAATTTTATTTTCATAATCACATATTTTTGACAATATACTGAAGGTACCTTCCGCAGTTCATTCACTTATGAAAACAGTGAAAATGCAAGAATTAATGTGAAAGGAAAGCAATGAAATGAGTTTTCACTTGTCACACAGAAATTCATGTCAGACTTACATTACTGGATATGCCAATATAATTTCACAGCAGTGTAATAAACTTGTTTGAACTTAACTTGTAGCCAATAAAAAAGGGCTTGTGCCAGCATGCTGGACAAGGCTATTTGAGAGGTGAAATGATAGGATTTAAAGGCACAGTGAAGTTTTGATGCTATGCAGATTCTTGCTAATAGGTGGCATAACATAAATTATAAAGTTTCACTGTTTGAAAAACACTAATATATTTTTCCACACAGGACTTCACACTAATTTTGCCAAAAAAACCAGGATACAAAAATTACCTTGCATCTTAAAATTTGTCCAAAGTAATTTTGTGTGCAAAAATCATAGAACAGCTTAGGTTGAAAGAGATTTTTGTGATATCAGCATCTCCTTTACTAAACCTTCTTTATATGTTTAAACTATAAGAACTCTAAGACAGAGTATATTTCTCACAGTGTGGCTCTGTTGATCCCATTAATGAATCCCATTCATTAATGGGATCAACAGAGCTAGGGATACCATTGAGTCCAACAGTTTTACCCTAAAGAGTGTCATTATCATTTAGGTTACTGAATTTGRTTTTGGAAGTACTGAAATTTAGCCAAGTGCACCCCACAGTGCACTTCAGATATGGTTTTGTTTGCTTCCTACTGGTTATGGCAAACCCAGTCCAAGCAAAACACGTCGGCCTCACTTGAGGCCAGATAAGCTTGTCAGCAGAGTGGGGAGTAATTTCCAGAACCATCCATCAGGACTTAAATGGTTTTATCTCAGAAATAATGATAATATTTTTGAAAGGAAACCACTYGTGACTGAAAGGAAGAAGATCTGCTGGTTCCTTTGATCAGCACCTGGACAAGGGAGTTTCTTATTCCCTATTTATTGCTATAACTGGATTGATAACAAAACTGGCAGGAAGCAATTTCAGTGTTTTCCTGACATTTTAGAGATGCTGTTATGTGCTTTTATTGCTTGTGATCTTCTCTTTCTCTCCTTCCCATGATCCCTACACATTTTCCCAGGGAAGGGCCTCCTCTTACTGATATTTCATGATATTCAGCATAGTTTGTCAGGAGAGAGGCTGAGCCCAGAGGCTGAGCAATGGCCAAGGTTCTCCTCCACATGGTGAGGGGGGATGGAGTCAAGGAGGCTCCCAGTGCCACTTTCCCAGATTTCCACACAAATCTTGCTAAGGAGACCTCCCCCACGCTTGGGGYTGTGTCCTGCTTTGTCCTGCTTTATGGCTCCTCTCCGTTTCTGAGTGACCACAGGCTCAGGGCTCCACATCATGGGAGATTTCAGATCTGCAGTGGTTTGGGAATGAGATCAGCAGAACTCCTGCAAGGCTAGCAGCCTGGGGAATGGGACATCTGTGGGAAATGCAAGCACTGAGAGCTCCCAAGGCCTCAAGCATACCAGCTCAGAGATGGAGATGTTTGACCTAAGGCCTTGGAGAAGGCTTGGAGCTTTAGAAGGCTGACACAAAATAAGAATAAAGATTTGTAGTTTAAGCAGAAATATGCTTTAAGCAATTAGATATAGGCCTCATATAGGCGAACAAATACATTAAGCAAGGTAGAAGATTTTAGGGTTTAACAATAGAACTTGTTATAGAGTTGATAAAAAGTAGAGGACACAGCAATAAGTTTCTGTAGAGTTATATGATTGGATAGAAAAAGGCACACTGTGGTAAATGTGTAAAACACAGCAATTAGCAATTGGTTATGAAGATGCTAACAAGATTTGTGGAAGTAGCTGATTAGGTAAGAAATTTATAAAAGACATTGTAACTAGAATTATAATGACTTCTGATGCAAGGCTTCTAATGTGATGGCCTTGGATGTAACAACCTTACAGTCTCACCCTTCTATGAGACTGATTTTGCAATAAACACCTTTTAAACACCTCTTCAGTCGACCCTGTCCTTCTGTATCCCAGACAGACATCTGCAGAGCTGAGCCTGAGGTTGGCCTGGTGTTTGTGCAGGCCAATACCATTCCAAAATTATCTTCCCYATCTCATTTCATAGGTGGCTTGGAGCTGTAACAAATAGGATGTGTTTTCTAAACATAACCAGGCATTTTCAAATGCATTCATCATCTGTGTTTTATTCACTTCAGACAAAATCCCAGCAGAAACTCCCAAGATCTGAAGCCTCAYAAGAGGCATTTTCAGGGAGTGTTACCAAAGGCCTCTGCTGGCAAATGAGGAAAAATGAAAACGTGGCTCCTCTTTCTCCAGAGAACTCCATCATGGGCTCACAAATTTTGGTTATTTAATGCTCAGTGACAGTTTTAGGTTTTAAGGGTACTTTTCATGTATTTTAGATGAGATTACAGYCACATGAGGTCAAAATGTTTTATAAATTGTAGAAGTCGCTTGCGAACAGTCCCTTAAAAATTGGTCTTAACAAAAATGCCACACACTTCCTATACATCTGGATCACCTCCAGCAAATCCAAACTGTTACAGAAGCATCATTTTTTCATTTTTTCCTCCCTCAAGCTCCATGGAAGATAATTGATTTAGTAGTTTCTTTGGAAATGTTTGTCCCATTGTGCTGTCCTGTCACCAAGCTGTCTGTCTGCTCATTTTCCCAGAAGTCTGTCCATCTGCAGTGCCCTCATCTCTAGTGATGCTGCAATTCCTGATGGATTTCATTTGAACTGAATGGAAAAATCAAGATGGCAAATAAATTCCCTTCACATGGTATGAAAATTGGCTGAATAGTAAAAACACAGCCAAGTTAATAACCCCAGGGATGGAAAACTGTGTTGGTGAATTTAACAATTTTCTGTTTTCTTTAGCTAGCTGATTTCTCAACATACAGACAGCTGCAGACCAAGCCAAGCACAGGAATTCTCTTGCAAAAATGACAATTTGAGGATGTGGAAGGGAGCCAAAGGTACTCAATTAGGACAGGGGAACTGGAGATGTGAAGAAAAACTGAACTCAAGAGTGATGAGCAGCCCTATGCATTGAGTCCCTAGAGAGGAATCATAGAATCTGTGGAATGGTTTGGGTTGGAAGGGACCTCAAAAATCATCTCATTCCATCCCCTGCCATGGGCAGGGACACCTTCTACTACCCCAGGCTGCTCCCAGCCCCAATGTCCAACCTGGCCTTGGGCACTGCCAGGGATCCAGGGGCAGCCMCAGCTGCTCTGGGCACCCTGTGCCAGGGCCTTATACCCTCACAGGGAACAATTCCTTCCTAACATCTCATCTAAATCTTCCCTCTGTCAGTTTGAAACTGTTCCCCCTTGTCCTTTCCTTGTAAAAAGTCACTTTTTGTCTTTTTTATAAGCCTCCTTTAAGTACTGCACCAACATCTCTGGTGTGTGATTTGCACAGCCCTCCCAAGGCTGACAGGCTGGGCAGGAGGGCAGAATGCCAAAAGCTCTTCCTGAGTGAATGCCAAAATCTCTTCCTTCCCTTCCAGACATGTAGGCAGCACATCACCACTTGGAATGGAGCTTTAAAGGCATGTTTGGTTTAAATCACATATATTCACCCCAAGTGCTAAGGGAGAAGGAAACTTCCCTCCCAATAACACAGCAGGGAGGAAAGGATGTTATGTGCCTAGAAAGTTTTCCTCTGCTCTACCAGAAGTATCCACACCTTGGTAGTGGAAAATAAGCTCCAAAAGTCCAGCTGGAGGATCACTTACAGTTATTTTCTACATGGTTTGCTTCTGACTGTGATCCATCACACATACCAG
This sequence comes from Cardinalis cardinalis, assembly GCA_014549065.1. NCBI lineage: Eukaryota > Metazoa > Chordata > Aves > Passeriformes > Cardinalidae > Cardinalis > Cardinalis cardinalis. The sequence continues at coordinate 505,501 of JACDOX010000217.1, forward strand.
ACTAATGGATTACAGTGCAGCTTCATCTTCCTTTATCTTGGAAAATCTGGGTAATGGCATTAAGTGTATTTTTCCATAAATAATTTACAGGAGGAGACCAACCTTGTAATTGCAATGGAAAATATTTATTTCTTGCTATTTCGCCCAATCATGTGCAAATTCCTCCTGCCTACTTCTCTAAGATTGCCACAAAAGAAAAAAAAATACGTAAAAGGCAATGTTTAAAATACCCTGGAAAACAGCAGAAGCTTAAAACAAGCCAGTGGGGTAGCAAAAGGCAAAGCAAGACACAGTAAATTCCAGACAGACAGACAGACAGACAGACAGACAGACAAATTCCACAGATAAACATTAAACTGTGGAGAAAAAAAATCCCTGCAATTTCTAAGATTTCAACTTCCTGTATTTCAATTCTTTTTAGCATTTCTGCCCTTCCGGCTGCAGGAAAGGCCCGGCCTTCGCTCACCTCGCTCAGCCACAGTAGAGTGATGCCTTAAGCAGCTGGGACAGAGGCTAGATGGAGTTAAGGGGAATAAAGTGAATATTTATYGAGGAGCCTTCATAGGCCGCAGTCATGGCTCTGCCCGGATGCCTCCAAGATGGAAGCCAAAGAGGGCTTGGTCACAAGATCCCACAYTTTTATAAGTTCTGYTCYATTTACATCTTGCAGTTCATTGTCCCATYCCAGCTTYAGCCCCTGCAGTCCCACCCTGCTTGTTTTTCTCTCTCCAGCCCACGGTGTTTGTGCTCCTGGGCTGAGATTTGGRTCATTTGTCCTTGGTGCCCAGCTGGAGCAGGAATTGTTTTGTCTCCCTGCTCTGTGCACAGAGCTCACCATCCCCTKATATGAAACCAGACCCACACACCAAAGCAGCACAGAACTGAAAAAAATAAAAAGTGAAAACTCGAGGTATCAAGAGGCAGCACCACAAGCCAGGCTTCAAACCCAACCCCAACCTCATCCCTCCCGTGCCCTGTGTGGGGAACGTGAAATCTGCTGGCTGCAAACACCTCTCCCAGCTCTAAAACATCACTCCCAGCTCTAAAACATCCCTCCAGCTCTAAAACATCGCTCTCAGCTSTGATTCCCAGGGATTTTCCTTTCAGGGAGCTCTAATGAGGCGCTGTTTACAGAGCGCTGCTCCTCACGGTGGCAGCCGCGGCAGCGGCCCTGCCCCGCGGTGCCGGGGCCTGCGGCCAGCTCCGGCCTCCAGCAGCCCCAAAAAGCTTCCTTCAGGCCACCACAATTAGTAATTCCCTTTGGAATTCTGGATTGGATGGGGTTCCTGGAAGGGAATTGATTTCTGTCTCCATTCCCTTCCAGACGACRCAGTTGTTTTGTAGCTTGGGCCTCCGTGCCTGTGCCATCGCTTCGTGTGGCCCCTGGTTCCCTTGGTGTTCTTGGTGCCAGCTTTTCCAGTAGCTGCTTTTCTACAAAAATAGGTTTTCTACAAACCCAGGAGGTTTCATTATCAGCCCAAACATCCATCTATTGAGGCAACACTGCCTTTACAGACAGATGTTTCTGCTTGCTCTGTCAGTCTCTTTCCGTTCCTTTTCAGAAAATAAATATCTGTGCTACAAAGAAGGGTTTAAAATGGCACAGTTGTGATCRTGGTCTCTTCAGAGTGGACAGTGTTGTTCTTCTATAAAATATTAGAAACTGTTCATTCTGGAGAACCAAAATGTGAGTTCATCTTTCAACAGATAAGCAGCAATACTGCACTCTTAAACATCAGATTTAGGGCTCAAAAGAGAGGAAAACTTWCATTTTCCATAAGTTACTCCCTTTCCCCCAGGCACAGGAGAGCTCCTTGCATATTTTCCTTTCTTTGCACTACAACAACACAAGGTCCAACCACGAGCACAGAAAGCTGAGGAATAGCAGAGCTCTGAATGCTGCTCTGAACTCTGCCCATGTTGCTTAAACTTTCTGTAACTCACTTCCTCCATTTATTCACCATTTTTATGCAGCTGAGAAGACCTATCAGCATTACTCACTTGCTCTTTCGTGTGCATTTGTATTTTGAACACAGATAATTGTGGTTTTRTTGGGGTTTTTAAAATTTATATTTAGAGTAATCATTAATAAGTTGATTATAAATGGTGCTCCACCATCCTAATGAGAAGAAAATAGGAAAATTCTTGGCATCTTTCAAATAGTGTCACCTGCGTGCACTCTGTTTTGTAATTTCTTGAAGAACCTACAACCTGGAAACTCTCAGTAAGTATTACAGGCACATTTACAAAATGGATTGAAAGAGCCTCCCTCCTGCTAAGGCAGCTTTTGAGGTCTCATCTCTGCAAATTTCCTGTTTAAACTGGCAATAGAGCATAATCATGGTTTTCCTTTGCAACAAAAGGGGAAAAAAAAAAGAACACCTAAAATGTCTATTATGTTTATAGTTGATTCAAATTAAAAGGTACTTTCCAAAGAAAATGAGGCAAAAAAAAAAAAGTTAATACTTTTCACTGAAATTAGGTTTCTCTGATGGAGAAGTCTWGTGTGTGAAAATGTGAGTTATACTCTAAATATCAATTTCTGCATATAGGAAGTGGGATAGATGGCTATTTTTTTAAAGAAAAGCAGAAGATTAGTTACTTTTCAAAAAGGCTTCATAGTTCCTGAATTTAGGGCTGGCASCCCAAGAGGATTTGTGGATTTCTCGTAGCTGGCTGTGTCAGTACTGTGCCAGTTTTTTGGTGGTGCTGGCCATGGCCCCCTGTGTCCTTTGGGATGTCAGAGGGATTGCCCAGGAAGCACCAGGAAGAGATGCAGCAGGAGCTGTGCTGGCAGGTGTGGAGCAGCCTCAATTCTTCTGCAAATGCTGCTAATGAGGGTTTAAAACTGAGGTGGGGGATTTGGGTTTGTCCAGAAAAAGCATGCAGCTGGTAATGATGTGTAACTTCTYCTTTCTCCACACTTTTCATTAATTCAGGCTAATTCTGAAGAATAGGCTTATGATCTGGATGGTAAAAATTCTTATAATTGGATATTTAACTCCCTTTCCAGAAGCTCTGGGGAGCTGAATGCTCTTGGACAAAAGCAGCAGAAACTTTTTAAAATGTCTGTTGACATTCTCGAAGGCTGATGTCATCATGCAGCTTTTTTWAAATAAAAGGTTAATACACGTGTGTGCCTACAATTAATTAACTCTTCTCTCTGTGTGGCTCTGGGTAGTTAATGATTCCCACTTCTATTTGCATGATAGTGGTCAGAACAGATTAGCTCAAATTGCTCCTGTTTCATCTCTAAATAAATGCAGGTCATAATACCAAATAAACAGCAGCAGCAGCCAAGCTGACCTTTAAGTATAACATGCAAATGAGCTCAGYACAAATAATGACCCTAAATTAGGAGGAGGGTGTGAGTGTCCCTCTCTGGACAGGTAGCAGCGCTCTCAGGGTGTTTCTTGCTTCTGGCTTGTATTGATATTGATTCTACAAACCATTCTTCCTGTCCAAACCTGTTTGAGTCCCCAGATCCCCCCAGCACGTATCCTGTGACAAGCCCAGGGAGGATGGGTTGATTTAAGCTGTAAATGGAATTTTCAGGAGCCCAGAAAAATGTTCCTGTATCCCCCAGCAGGCAGTGAGTGAGCCCAGGGAGCATCTCCTTGGGAGAGGAGCTGCAGGAGGGGGTGATTCCCTGTTTGCTTTGAGGGCCTATGGGTTTCCATCATTTCCTTTGTTTTGTGATCTAGTTGTTCCTTTTTTTATCTCTTCTTTCTTCTCTTTGTATGTTATTGTGGGTTCACCATGTGGGCAGGGGTGATTGGGAGATTCCCAGGGGCGTTTGCCTCACTGATCCTGATTTTCCCTAAAATCCATGGGCATCATTGTGCARACAGCAAGAAGTAGCTGCGTTCAAATATGGAGCCAAAATCTGTCTCAAAATCAGAACAAAAACTATAATATATACTACATAATAACCCATTGCAATAAAATTTATAATTAATAATGTTTTATGGTGACTGAGCTGCTTATGATGTGTCTGCTCACATAAATTCTSTGTTGGCTGTTAACAAATCAGTTCAAGCTATGGACTGTCCCTCACCCAGAGCATCAATAATCTGTATTTCATAAAATTCAGAATATGGGAGRGGAAATCTGTAGCAGTAATTTTAAATCTCTGTAGCCTCCATATTCTCTGTCAAAATCTAACGAGCCAGGCCATTTGAAACAAAAGTTCATTAGAGAAAACACCCTCACAGTATGGATATAAAAACCTAATTAATTAACAAACCAGGCTAATTAGAGAATCAAACTGGGATTTGGTAACCACATCCAGAGCACTAATAAAATTAATTACRTGGCTGCAATCAACATGCTGTGATGATTTGGGCCAAGAGATTATGATTCTGGAATCTCCTTTGAACATCAGGAAAAGGTGAGAAGGGTCTGGTGATCAGGTTCAGATAAGTGGGCATTAATTAGTGCAGGAGGCCCTCTAAAGCAGAGTCCACTTTTAGAAATTTTTTTTARAGGTTTAGAAATCTCTTTTAAAATTTAGAGATTTTTAGAGATCTCTAAAGAGATTTCTGCAGTGCCACTGGTGACAGTGGTAGAGCCAAGGTCAGTTTCTGTCTCAGGGGAGACTATTTACTTTTAGCTTCTTCAAGATGTCTTGAAGATGTCTCCATTTCCATGAATCCATTTACAAGAGGTTGYACAGAAATGTTCATTATAATTAATTTAAAAAGCAGCTGCCAGGACCATCCCTGCTCATTTCTCCAGCCCCCAAGGTGGCTCGTGCTGAGCCCCATCACTGCTGCCACAGCTGAGTGCTCTGGGCCTGCTGGTTTGAGCTGATCCTGCCAGGCTGGAGCACGTGCAGCTGTAAATTGCTGCAAATCTGGTGCAGACAAAATCAGCGTTTCATTCTGGCGGGAAGAGATGACCCAGTCCTGGCTTCCACAGAGTGAATTTACTCTCCAAGGATTGTCTTTAATGATGTGTCTGCAGCTAGCTTGCCCTGTCCACTCCTTCCTTTTCCTTCTTGAGGTGCCCCTAAATGTCTGTGCTAGTCAAGGGACACTCCCTGTGCCCCTGTKCCAGGAAGGATCCTTGTTTCTTCACCATCGATTGCTCGGCAGGATTCAGCAGCCCCAGGAAAAGCCCATGGGAATCCAGGTCCACCAGGGTGAGGGGAGCAGCAGCCAGAACAGAAAAAAACCCTCACAGCTAATGTTCACAGAACAGATGATGCCTCAGGTTTAGCTTTTCTATGTTTCACATGCTGTGCTGCTTTGGTGTGTGGGTCTGGGCTTCACATCAGGGSATGGTGAGCTCTGTGCACAGAGCAGGGAGACAAAACAATTCCTGCTCCAGCTGGGCACCAAGGACAAATGATCCAAATCTCAGCCCAAGAGCACAAACACCGTGGGCTGCAGAGAGAAAAACAAGCAGGGTGGGACTGCAGGGGCTAAAGCTGGGATGGGACAATGAACTGCAAGGTGCAAATGGAGCAGAACTGATCCCAGGGACAGACCCCGTGCCCGCTGGTGCATTTTGGGGCCATTTTGGTTCATCTTGGGTGCAGCCCTGGCTGGGCTCTTGTGCTGCCCAAGGTGGATCCATGGAGGAGATCCTTTGAATCAATCCCTGCTTTATTCTTTAGCCCTGTCCAGCCTCTSYTCTAGGGCAGCCTTCMCAAGGCATCACAGAAACCTGGAGTTTCAACCAGCMCGTTGCTTCCACTTTGCAGTAGAAGGGCTTTTGTTAAAGGTCTGTCCACACATTTTTAATAAGAGCTGTGAAAATCAATCAGAAACATTCAGCCTTTGGACTGGTTCCAGCTTTGGTGCCATTTGCAGGCACTGTAATTTTACATTTTTAAAACTTCATGTCCTTCTCCTGTTCTGAATGGTGATGCTGTGCCACACAGTCCAAAACAGAACCCACTCACCACAGAACTGACCTTCTCTCTGCGTGTCAAATCCACACCTTGTGGTTGCCTGGCTCTCACCAAACACAACATCTCAACTGGAGCCATTTTTCTCAATWTTGGTTTGAAGAATGAGTTCTAGGTGAAATCTGAGACTTCAAAAGTTTGAAGAAGGGAAATAGGGGAGRAGGTATTTTTGAATCCCACCACAGCTGAAATGCCAGTGTTTGCAATGCCAACCCACACACCTCTTGGCAGCTTTTAGAAATGTTTCAGAACACAGCTACGAGAAGGYTGCCAGCATAAGAAATTCTGCCTTCCAAAAGCTTAAAAACTTGTTTTTCTGCACTATGCAACTGGACTCTTGGCTGTGGGTTAGAAGTCCCTTGAGTGGAAGTGGGTCTCCAACAGCAGAGGGCTCTTTTGGCTCAGCAAATGATGGAATTGTCAGCCCTAGTAGCTGAGACCAGTTGATAAAACAAATTAAAAGCAGAACTGAAATGAGCTGTGAATTTAAACAGCAAGGCTAAACTTTATTGGAACAGCTCAACTGCTGACAGATGTGATAGAGAAGTGAGAGTGTCTTTAAAAGTGAATTTTGCTGTAGAAATAACCTAATAAAACACTCCTTCTAGCCAGTATTATGTAKTAGATCAAAATGGATTATCTTAACAATCCATTCCAAATTTACAGCTTCTTATTCCCCTGTRAGAAATGTTAAAAGTTGAGGATTGGGTGGTCAATATGATTTTAATTCTTGCATTTTTWATGTTGGTATTCTAGAAATTTGTTTTGATGCAAATGCTGTCCACAGAATTTTCACATTTTATCAAGTGAAAAATTTTTTCTCAGTTCTGAATTTGTTGCTGAGATTTATTGTAGAAAACATTGCTGTATCCATCTATTCTATGGGGAAAATTGTGATTCATGTCTGTATAATCTGAGTCTGCCAATTAGAGGTTACTTAGCTCAGCATCATGAGTGAATACAGTGAAATTATTTCAGCCCACACGTGGGGTCTCTTTGTGGGACATAGGGAATATTTGAATGTAAACTGAATACAGGCAGCTCTTTGAATTTCATAAATAAATACCATATGTCAAACCTTTTCAAATGCCCCTGTGTAAATTGTTGGTTTGTTTGCACTCTGTAACCAGATGTTGTTCTATAAAATATCTCCCATGCTGGGGACTGTTACTACAGGCTGCAGACAGCAAAAGAAACAGAATTCTTGCCTTTTTTCCCTCCAGGTACAGCACTTTATAACATTTTATCTCTTACTCAGAATGGRTCCTGTCTTGATTTACACACCCAGAAAGCAGCAGGTGATATTTATGCAATGCCCAGTGCTGGCATTTCCATCAGCCTTTGGAACGATTCTTTCTCCTCTTCCTTGGAGGTGATGCCACCTTTTAGCCCCCAGGCACTGGGTTGAGCCTCACACAGAAACCTGTTCCTTTGCATGAAAAAAAGCCCAGGGAACAGGGTCCAACTGCACATCCCTGAAAATGAACAGGTTATGGAATCACAGAGTGGTTTGCACTGGAAGGAACCTGAATGATTTTCTTGTTTTCACCCTCCTTCCACCAGACCAGGCTGTTCAGAGCCCCATCCAACCCAAATGTTTTCAGGGATGAGGGAAGCTGCTCCAGAGCCTCACCACCTTCACTGTAAAAAACCTCATCCTTATCGAATTTTAATCATTTTATCTCATCTCAATTAACCCTCCTTTTATTTCCAGGGCCTCTTTCATGAGCAATAAAAGGCTGGGCAGGAAAAAAAAAAAAAAAAGAAAACTGGGCATTTGTGAGTATTTATCTCTCATAACAACTGTGGGCATTTCAGTGCCAGCAACTTCTCAGGGCTAACTGCTCCTTCTGGAAATAAAAGGTGCAGCTCTTCACACACAAAGGGATCTGAGGCAGGATCTTCTTCAAATTCTGAATTCTGCAAAGCTTGAATCCCGCTGAGAAAACCTTACAGATTAAAGGGGAAGGTGGGGGGGAGCTCACAGACTTTGCTGAGCGTTCAGAGGGGTGAGAAGGACTCATTGTCCCTCTGGCAGCAAAAGGCAGATCCAGCCACGCTTATGAGTCTTGTGACAAAGATTCCTTCAGATAATGAATACAGCACCTCACAACAATCTTCTGCTTTGATCTGCTCAGCAGCAGAAAACCTGTGTGCATTGTCACTGCTCACAACCTGTGTGCATCCCTGGCACTTGGAGAGGTCTGCAGCAATTAGAAGGAAGTGGGAAGAGCTCTTCTGCCAGATGAGCTTGGAGTTCACTGAAGTGGCCCTTGCACAATGAACAGGCCACCAACTGCTGGGAAGCTCCATCAGAAATCAGCATCACAGTGAAAAATTAGCCTGCTAAGGAGCAAGTGCAGTTGGGTTTGACTGAGCAATGTACTGAGAATGTCTCTGAGCATATGGCTCCTCTAAGATCCCCATTTAAAAACAATCTGAGCTGATCGATGGAGGARATTAAAGGGTGCATCTAAGCACTTTCTACAGCTGTCACAACAGAAAAATATTTAATTTTCCCCCATGCAGGAATATAGAACTAAAAATTCTGTCAGGCCCCCAGCCCTACCAGTGTGTTTCCCACATGATCAGCAGTAGGGGCAGAAGGCCTGGGTGATGTTTATCCCATAAATGCTGCTTTTAACCACCTCCTGGCTTCACTCATGGCTGTTGTCATCTGATAACAGAGTCTGTCTCTGGAAATAAAACCATAATGCATTTCACATCAGTAGTGTGTTGCTATGTTTTATTCCTACTATAGATTTCCCTAAGCCCATCACAGGAATTTCTGGTTTTGGGTTTGGATGCAGAAGCTGATCAAATCAAAGTTGCTGGTTTATCAAGGGGAAGTGCTCATCTCCTGAAATTTGAACAGGTTTGGTGCTCTGTACTAGGGAATATGCCACCCAATTTTTGTCACTGTTGAGTCAGGAATGGATGAATGAGTGACACACTCCAGTTTTCTCCAGGAGGCTAATAATAATTTTTTTAGGAACCCGTTCCTTTTTATACACTGTTCTGACACAGGTGGACCTGATTGTTCCTTTAATCGACACACTTCACATGACTGGCTAATTAAGGAAACACCCTTTGGTAAAACATCTTATGAGAAAACAACAGTTCAAAACACCAGCTGCAAGATTGTTTTAATTCTTTCTCTCAGCCTTCTCAATACTCCTCAGAACAATTCATGGGAAAGTTTATCTGACTTTTTCTCTCTCTGACCAGGCTGTCAGTATCCACAATTTTGCTGCTGGTGTCTCCATATTTATGCAGATACCTGGCACCAGGTATTCCCAGAGACTTCCACCCCACAGACTCCACAGGGGCCAAGATGTTCAGGCTCCATGGCCACTGCAGGTCACCAGCATCATAGCAGAGCTGGAAAAAGCTTTGTAATGTGTCATGGAAAGTTCTTACAGCAAGGGGGACAGTGACCAGGTGAAGAAACAATCTTTTAGATCACCTCCACATGAATTTTCAGGGATCATCTGTAGGTATCTGTGTCCTGCCTCCTCATGTTCTCAGCAGAAAAGTAGAAAACAGAGAAATCATCGTAGAAATCAGAGTATAGACTCTTTGTCAGGCTCTGGGTCAGTTTGTCCAAAGTATGACAGAATATCTTAAAGTGGATTTGCAATTAAGGGAAATGGTTTTGTTCAGCTTCATATACTGGGGTGAAAACCAAATCTTGAAATAAAATCTCCCAAGTGTTTTCCTAATATTTTTTCCTGTGGCTGAACTGATAATAGTAAAGAAAATAACAAAGGATCTCTGGCAAAAACCAGCTGGTAATATGCATATATATAAAACCTTCTACTAAAAGCTCAAGGATGAGCTATTGGTTTGATTCAAGACCTGTTGTCCTAGAGGAATCAATACATTCCCCTTGCTCTTGGATCCCTCTGGGAAACAAAAACACCACATGAGTCCAGGTTTTGGATCTGCCATGCCCCAAAGGTGAGATAACTCTCATTTCTGAGCTGAGCTCAATTTCATATTGCAATATTCATTTCATTCAGTCTGGAGATACAGACCTGCCTTGTGCTTCCTAAAACTGATATTTATCATTAGTTGCAATGCAATAGCAAGGCAAGAGTTTCTATGTCTGAAACTCCCAACAATGCCAACAATTTGATTTGTCCTTTTGCAATGTTTTCTTCTCTGTGAGTCAGTACTGAGTCAGTATTTGCTTCTCTGATAATGAGCAGCGAAATCTATTCATCTTTATAAATACAAGGAGGCTGAGTTAGTATTTTAGGGAAGATTACTGAACCGCTCCAGAACTAAAGAATGCACCTTCTYTGCATTTCTGGTGCTGTAAAAGGCTCCTTGCCTTCTACACATCCTCACTTGCAGTGTTTTAATAAGAAACAACTTTACTGACAGAGCAGTGGCACAAAAACCCCCACACTACCCCTTTGCTGAGCAGCAGCCATAGCAGTGATATCTTTTAATAAGTTTAGCATTAAAATTCAGTGAATCTCAGCCCACATGGCCGAGGCAGCTGGATATTATCAAATGTGAGGTGTCAGAAGATAAAGATGATTGACAAGAACTGTGACAATCGCTGATGAAACCTGCAAACTCTTCAGCCAGGATCTTCAGTGGTAGTTTGATGCCCTAACTTTAATGGGAATTGGCAGTAAAATGTGATGTTCCATAGCAAAATGTAAGTTTTGCAAAGAAAAGGAAATGAAGCAGAACTTTTAAGAAGCAATACATAATTTAAAGCCTAGAAGAGATGCCTTCTAATGAGAAACTTCACATTTGTTCTGCCTAACAAAGTGAAGATTGAGAGCCTCTTGTTTGCACTGAAAGCATCTTTGCAAGTTGCAGAGATAATCAAGTTATCTCTGATCTAATTTGCATTTTGAAAGGGGAGAAATGATCTTACTGGGCTCTTCAGCTGTCAAGTTCATGGAAAAACATGCAGAGCTCTTCTCCAGAGCCTGATGGCAGTTAATGACTGTGAGAAGTGCACATATAAAACCTCCCCAGAGCTGAGGAAGCACRAACATTTCAGAACGCTTGCACTGATGTCTTTCATTCCTTTTCTATTGCCATCCCAACTCACTTTCTCCACTCAGTGCCTCTCTTTTATGCAWCCCATCTCCTTCTCTGCCTTTCCCACCTGGCTGTGTTTCTCTGTCCAAAGGCACAGGAATTCTGAGGATGTACCAGGATGATTTTACTGAGCATCTCTGGGAGTTTCATGGCTCTGGACTGCTGTGTAAAAGAGCACACTGCTTCATATCCCACTAAATGTTGGTTGGTCTTTTTTTWAAAAAGTCAATAAAAGCCTTTCTTCTTGATCTAGAAGATTGATCTAGCAATCTTCTTGATTGCTTCTCAATCCCAGCTTGTCCAAACATTGTCCCTGCTACTATATATTGATCACAGCTGGAATCTTGATCTCCTGATTGCAGTCAGGGAAAAGATAAATCTGAAGCGAATTACAGTATGAATGTAAGCAGCATTTTTTCTATCAAGGTGCCTCTTTTTTGGCTTGTGCAAATGATAAAACTGCTTATGTGCTGTAATTGATTGTAAGTAGAGCTGACTTGAACCATTCATGCTGTCTGAGTGATTAAAATTCTCCAGATGGATCCTCAAAATGCAAAGGTCATATAATTAGTCTCCCTTTAAGTGAGAAATTCTTTCTTCAGGGTCTATCTGCAAATAGAGTGGAGTACATAATATGTGTGTCTCTGCAGAGTTCAGTTCAGTATCCCCATGCTGCAGAACTTCCCAGGTGAGGAGAAAGGTCCCAATTTAAAACACATTTTATACTTAATAGTGAGTGTTGTATGAGCAGCAAGAACCTTTATTATGAAGTTGTAAAATAACAAGCTTAACTTTTTATTCTGTGTTTTTAATCTCAATTTTCTCTACTTCTTTAGTCTGTATGAACTACAGATGCATTTGYTACAGGAAAATATGACTTTAGAAAGATGCCAGATTTTTGTTTTCCAAGTTGTAAGTACTGGAAAGAAATAGTTGCTAAATTACTGAGATAATCTCGATTGTATTATTAATTGATTAATGAAATTATTTTGGAAACACAGAAAAGTCACTGTTCCTTCTGCTCTGTTTTTCCAAAAGCTTAATTTAGATTAAATCACCAGATGCTGCATCTCAGTCTAAATCTAAACCACAACTTTTATCTTGTATTTTCTACCACATTTTGCCTCTGATATATCCATAGATGGTTGAAGTTTTTCTCGTACATAAGACAGGTACATACACTCTAAAGCAGAACTTGAGTGCAGCTTTTCTAGTAAAGTGCTTTATTTCCATTTAGTTTAGTCAATGTTTTCTGGGTTGCAGAAATATTTAACTGACAAAATTTCCATTTTAAAATAGAAATAAGTCTGTGCCAATCAATCAATAGTAAAATCCAAAGGAGTTTTCCTGCAAGCTGGAGGTTTTCCCTCAATCTAATTTCCTGTTACATTGTCCTGTGGGACAGTTTGAACACAGCTAAAGGAAAAGTGTGAGTGAGCCTGCCAAAGGGGATGCCAGGAGACAATCCATGATGGAAAACAGGGAGTTGTGTGTCCTCAGGAAGAGTTCTTGGCCCCAGCTGGGCCAATCCAGGGAAATGGGGACATTTACAGCAAATCTTGGATCCTCACTCGTCATTCTCTTAAGCTGTCCCTTCTCCAGGAGTGCCAGGACAGGAACGGGATGCTCTTCCCTCAGTAATGAGCAAGAAGCCCCTCCAGGCGCCCCRGGGATCAGCAGCTCCTCTCCCCCAGGTGCAGAACTGCAGACTTTCCCAGACTCCAGCTGTCCCACGGCTGATTTCCCAGTTCCACATTCCCAATGCCACAAATCACATCTCCTGTGCCAGAGCTGCTCCTTCAGGCTCAGGAGTGATCTCCCTTCTCTATGACTTAGAAAGAAGGATTTGGTTTTTTTCCCCATGCACAATTTTGCCCACACACCTCTCTGCTCAGCCCTGGGAAGCAACTAAATATTGTTTTCAGCCAGTTGTCTGCACTAAATAAAGCCTGTGAAACATGCTGATAAATTTCAGTCAATACTGAGCCTGGAGTCTGCACTCCTCAGTGGGAGCACATTTTTCATGTGGCAGGCACATTGCTGGAGCTCCAGAGGCTGAATCCATCTGGGGCATCATTTTTTAAAGGCAAACATTCTGGGTCATTATAAACTGCACTAATCCCCCTTGTTGAAATTTGCATTTCTAAACCGTGATGCATTTGTCCTGTCACATGTTGTGGCATTCAACCAGGAGGTTAATTCATTGATTGACTTACCCCCTCTCCTCAGCGTGCTTTGCTGCTAATCTTCCATACAAATGGGGTTAGGGAGTATAATTTAGATTTACCAGCAGAAACAAAGCATCCAACAGCTCTGCTAGGATGAAAAGCTTAGGGAGTTCAGGGGATAAGAAGAAAACAGCGAGGTTGAAGCGAAAATCAAATTAACACTAAAACCCTCATGCTGAAAATGGTGGCAATTAGAAGGAGCAGACTGGGGAAAGGAAATTCTCTGCTTCCAGCAGGCAGGGCTGGGCACAAAGGCAGAGGGGRTGGAGAAAACAGCAGTGTCCCTTGTGGAATCTGAACTTCTTTTATGCCAGGTTTGGGATYAAGTGTGTGAGATGCTATTTCTTGTTGGGACTCAGATGTTTATTAGTTCTTAYCTATGTTATAGTCTCACAAACCCYGAGTTCTACAKCAYTTCACTYCAACAAACTAAAAACGGAGCTGTATCTCTCCCTACAAGGCCTTTTAAGGATAAACTGTCTAATTAAGAAATGACACCTGAATTATTTTTACTTTTAACCCAATAACCAACCATCCATGCCCGCAATGGGAACTTTTTTATCCAATTACACGAAACCACCCAAACCCATGGAGAAGAAGGTGAAGAGGAAGGTTAAGAAGAAGGAGAAGAAGAAGGTGAAGAAAAAGGTGAGGAAGAAGGTAAAGAAGAGGGACCAACCTCCACCCTAAAACCTCCGTCTTGCTTATATATATTACTGTATTCTAAAACTTTAAACTCTAAGTTTTCCTCCCTGTGATACTGCATTTCTATTCAACTTCTATTAACTTCTATTCAAACTCCACACCCACAATCCCAGTTCYGTCATTCCATTTTGGAAGCTTCCCCCTGGCCTCAGGTCAGTGCAGTGTTCTCTTGGGGCTCAGTGCCTGCCAGCACAGAMAGKCTGAAATTCTCAGCACCCAGGGTTCCAACAGTCCCTCACRCCTTGCAATGGGTGTTCATGAGCCCCCTTCTTGTGAGGTCTGAGATGGGGGCTCAGTGGCCAGGCTAAGGGTTCCSCTGATCCTTCAGATGTCTGTGGTGGCTTGAGGACACCCAAAGGATGCTGGCATGACCCCCAGAGTGGCTGTCACTGCTGAGCCACCTCATGGCAGCTGCACTGCCATGGCTGTGAAGGGCAGAAATCTGGTACAGTTGATATAAAGCATCCAAAATACAAAAACCAAAAGAAATAAATTAAATAATTCCACTTGTTGTTCTGAACACCTTCCAGCAAAACCCTACCAGCTGGGAGATCTTGCTTCCTAGGGGAAAAAAAACTAAAAAAAACCCAAACACTGGATTTGTTTCTAGCTCAGTTTGTCAGCCCACCTCTCATCCTGCCCTGGCACAGAGCAGTGCTGCCCCTGCAGACAGAACCAGCACCTCTGCACATCAATCCCTCATGCTGCTGTTACAGTTTCAGAGCAATTTCTGCCCTGAAGGGAAATCCTGTCAGTCTGTCTGTCAGCCAAGCCACATGGAAATAAATGCTGGTTATTAAAAGTATCATGAGCTCACCAGCTTGGGGACCCAGCAGGCTCCAGGGTCTCTCTGGAATCAGTCAGGGTGAAAGAAAATAACAATTTTCGTCTAAGTGGCACAGGTTTTGAAATGTGCAGGGAGCAGTTCTTTATATCCTTTGTCAACCTTGTGCTGCTCTGGTCATCACTATCAGCCAGCTGTGCCATGGGATGCCAAGAAATGCCAGGGAATGCCAAGAAATGCCAGGGAATGCCAGGAAATGCCAGGGAATGCCAGAGAATGCCTCTCCTATGCCAAGGGATTGAGGTGCTGATCTGATGATTTCCCCACACGCACTCAGAGGAATTCCCAGACTTTTGGCTTGCTCATTTTTGTCCCCCTCAATGTCACAAAAGTGCAGAATAAAAGGAAGCAGGTTGTCCCACAACTCGTGCCAGCACAGGAGCTTTCTGGAGGTGGCACTGATGGAGCAGAGGGCTCTGCTGTGTGCTGGCATTGTTGGGCTGAAAGATGCTTTGATGTGGTTCGGGAGAAATGCTGGGATCTCRCTGAAACTTGTGGTGGGAAGGTGGGAACAATATAGAATTATGYAATCTATATTATTATATAGAATTATATAATCTATGTTATTGTATAGAATTACATAATCACAGAAGGGTTTGGGTTGGAAGGGACCTTAAAGCTCATTTAGTTTCAACCTCTGCCATGGGCAGGGACACTTTTCACTATTCCAGCTTGCTCCAAGCCCTGTCCAGCCTGGCCTTGGGCACTGCCAGGGATCCAGGGGCAGCCCCAGCTGCTCTGGGCACCCTGTGCCAGGGCTGCCCACCCTGCCAGGGAACTTCCTTCCCAATATCCCATCTAACCCTGCCCTCTGGCAGTGGGAGTCCATTCCCTGTGTCCTGTCACTCCTGACCCTGCCCAAAATCCCTCTCCAGCTCTTTTGCAGCCCCTTTTGGTGTTGGAAGGGGCTCTGAGGTCTCCTCAGGTTCTCCATCTGAATTAAGGAATAAAGGTTAGACAAATTATTTTACCCTGTCTGCTTCTGTTTTCTTCTCTCTCCCATCCTCTGGTTAAAAGGCTTTAATTATAGAAGGCAGGAGATTTTTCCACAAATAAGGGGAAATTGGATCAATCTCAGGTTCAGAAATGAGGGGAGGAATGGGAGCTGCCTTGGCAGAGAGCTGTGTTTGAACTGCAACCTCCTGCTTTCCCTGGCTCTCAAAATCCCCCTCAGTAGATGGTGGCAAAGATCTCTGCTGAAAAAGGCTCAGTGAGATGCTGACTTCAATCTCTCTGCAGAACATTCAGACTTTTATGCAAAAAAAMCTCAAAATGAGCATGCTTTGAAACTGCTGAATGCAAATCCTCACCAACTTAGGCTTTTACCCAGGGGAGAAACTTTTCCTTTCAGTCTGGTCATTGTTCTTTAGCCYGAATGACTTGTCATCTGAATTATTTTTTTTTTCAGAAACATTAAAATCTTGTTCTTTTTTGCCTGTCTGTACCTTATGTTATAATATAAATTCTTTACTGGAATGATAAGCTGGCAGAATTCTGTCTTGGGACAAAGCTCATGAAGCCCACAAGCAGAGTTGCCTTTACAGCCTTTGAGCCAATTGTAAAAATAGAGAAAAAAAAATTTAATAGCAACACCCGTTTTTAATAAAAACAATATTTTAATTGAATAAGAGATTATTCACATGATTYCACATTCAGAGTGGATCAAAAGCATATTTTAAAATTACAGAATTTGGATAAAATTGTCAAAGGCTGATGTTCACTGGCTTTATAGATCACTTTWWWAAAAAAAAMTCTGYAGAAAATTACTATGGAACAAAATTTTCCTCTGAGTTAAAGARGACTGTAATTCAGGAAGTTACCATGGGTTGACTCTTAAAGTTGCCTTCCCTGAAAAATGTTTATTCCATAKTTGGCTGCTTTTCACTCTTTGTCTGATTTCAGTCTCACAAAACCAAGAACACAAAGTTGAGGGATGTTGTCTGGGACTTGGACAAGAAAAATAGATGTGAGAGTGTTTTTTGATCTGCTCCAGTTAGAAAAGAAATGAATTGTTCTCTATTTTTTTAATTAATGCGTCTGAACAATTTTGACTTTWTGGGACAACACCAAGCCAGAAGGATTCAGAATGTTCCCAGGATCCAACAGGGTAATTCAAGTTGGGGTGTCCTATTTACTGTTCTCTTGGAGGAGCTGGAACTTTCTGGCTGCTTTGACTTTTCTTTACCCTCCCCACTGAGCAGCAAAGGATGAGTCTGAAATGAGTCCAGCAGATCCCAACCAGGATGGGAACACAAATATGTGGAGTGGGGAGCATTTAAAGGCAAAGTTATCACAATTGACCAGGAAAATGTCAGCAGTACATTAATGGCAGAGGTTTTTTCAATGGAAYAGGGGCCCAGAGCAGCTGKGGCTGCCCCTGGATCCCTGGCAGTGCCCAAGGCCAGGTTGGACAYTGGGGCTTGGAGCAGCCTGGGACAGTGGGAGGTGGCAGGGSTGGCACTGGATGGGATTTAAGGTCCCTTCCMACCCAAACCATTCCATAATKCCCCTGTTTTGTCTTCAGTCAGGTGCTGACTGTGATGAACAAGTCCCTYCTCATGGGTCTTCAAGGAGCWCCATGATGCTTCTCCTYGTGTGGGAATATCCCTGAATTCAACCACTCTTGGTGTGGATACAAAAACAGAGAATCAATAACACCCCCAGAACACACTCAAGGRGATAAACAGTAATTAAACTTTCTCAGGGGATAAACAGTAATTAAACTTTCTCTTCTTGAAGATCCCTGTTCATATTTTAGACSGTAAATCCATGGTGGCTTCATCACACAATATGTCCAAGGAAGGCAGAGATTTTTTATGTTAGAAAATGTATTTTGCTTACCCTGGTATTCTCAGGGTAAGGATTACCCTGGATCTGTTTGTTGTACTTTCTGCTCGACAGGCTGGCCTCTGGTGGCTTCCTGAGGAGTATGTTTTGTGAAATAAAAAGCTTTTTCTTTAAACAAACTGTGGCATGGCTTTTCATCCAGCTGACAAAACAAAACASAGAACATTTTCAGCAGTGTGTGGGAGTGGGTTTGGGGGGCTTCTGTTTACATGCAAGAATTACTTGAGGCAATGAATCAAATTGCTGACAACTTGTGTTGTCAGGACCCTACCATTTCTTTTTCTTTGTGTAATAATATTTAYTCTCAAAGGACCTCCAACTACAGCCTCAAAATGTCAGTATAACAGATAAATTTCACTTAAAAGAAACAACAGACACTTCTTTTTTTCCCTTACCATGAGGCTGTGGTTTCTGCTTCAGATTACTTTCCTTAGTTCTCCCCCTAYGTTCATTTTTCTCCAGCAATTTCCATAAGGTTATTCCTCATATCTATCAGCATGAAAAAATGCACATTCTGAGACAGAAGTATTATTAAAAAGCTTTTGCAAATCTCAAACCCGGCTCGTTTATTTTATTTAAATAAGAACAGATTTTTCTGAATTTGCTACCATTTCTTGGTAATAACCCATGGTACACTAATAAAATATGGTTTGTTGCTTGCAGTCAGTCTAGGCTTTCCAGAGGTTATCCCAGGAACAAAAAGCACACGCAGATATGTTCTTTAAGTGAAGTAAAGAAAAATGAAGAAGTTCAGCCCAGCAGAGAGGTTTCAGTGGCATTCCTCAATCTGTACAGGTTCGAATCCTGGTCCTGGTTGGTTCCCCTAAAAAAAGGAACCAAAGCCTTCCCCAGTTTGACCCCTGCAGTCTCTGAGGTGCCCAGCAGAAGATGCTGCTGTCTGTGGAGAACAACCCATGGTGTGACACAGCATCCTGTGGTGTTACAGTGCTGCAGCCAGTGACACATGTGCCATTGATTTCATCTGGATTTTCATCCAAAAAAAAGTAAAATTAGTCCAATTTTCTGATTGGAAAAAAATTAAGATAATTAACCTTAAACACTAATAAAAAAGCTTATTATAAGGTGCCATGTTGAGCCCAGGCAATCCAAGCAAAGTCATTATGGTGCAASGAAGGAAACATATTCAGTTTTTTAAATTGTAGAATCTGTGTTGTTGTTATTGCTATTATTGTTATCCCTGAAGGAAAGAGGGAACAAAAAGTAGAAAAGCTCCTACTGTATTTGTTAATGTTCTCATGAGTCCTGAGTCACAGGTTTTTTCTTCTCAGGTTAAAGCTTTAATAAGAGGATAATTTCCAAGTTGGCTGCATGTCAGGAGTATAATCTTTATCCTGCTTTTTGGAGCAATTAGCACTTGGAAGGCTGTGATTATGTTATGTGCTATTCCACAGTAACTACTGCAGGAATTCCCAAAGAAAATATYCTCAAAACCCCACTGTTCTGTTTAACCAACTCACATTCTATTTAACTAACTTGGAGTGTAACCATGGACTCAAAACTCAGGCTCTGGTTGTGGTTCTGGTCTTGGACAGTTAGAAACTTCAAGTACTTTATTTGCAATTATTTGTGATTTTGTGGTGATTTAAATAAACAATTTCTCAGTTGTAAGGTCTCAGTCTGTAGCRCTGTCAGGCATGAGGCAGAGTGGGGTCAGGCCTTGAAATTGTTTTTCATTAAAATAGAGATTTCAGTTCAGATTTTAATTTGAATTTTCTTTTTTTTTTATTAAAAAAAAAACAACAAAAAGTCACGTATTGCTCAGGTAGCACCTTGGAAATCAGTGAAATTGGTCCTATATTCAACAGCAACACAAACTGCTGTTTCTGTGCTTGTTTCCAGCTGTAAAATGTCAGCTCTGCAAATAGAGTAGATCCACAGATCATTTTGTAGAGGGTTTTGACAGTTCAACCATGAAGCAGAGCAAGGAGACAGGAGACTTCAGGAGGATATGTTCAAATGTTGATATCTTCCTTTTTTTTTAATATGTAAACTTTTCCTTTAATTTTTAAACCTAACTTCAAAAYTTCTAATGATCTGACTTTATTCCTCTTATTCTTCATGTAAGCCAAGGTTTACAGAAGTATATGGCATTTTGTATAGAARCTATATGGAAATGTATATTCTGAGATTGTATCTACAGTCCAAACCCCAAAATAAATATGATATAACTGATTATGGGAGTTTGTGTTAAAGGGGAGGAGAAGTGCCAAGAAAGGTTGGGATAAATAAGGAAGATTGGGAGGAAATTAGAAGAGAAGGGCAGGAACACCATGAGCTCTGTGATATTTTTAGGATATGGGAATATCCCCAAGGCTGGATCTCACAAATCTGTGCCTGTACATTGGTATCAGCTCCTCAATGCCAAGGTAGATAACTCGGGATTTACATGATTCCACTTTCAGAGACAATCAAAAGCATATTTAAAATATTACAAAATTTGGATTAAATTGTCAAAGGCTGATGTTCACTGGATTTATATATCACTTTTTTAAAAAAAAATCTGTGGAAAATTACTATGTAACAACATTTTCCTCTGAGTTTAAGATTGTAATTGGTAGATAGGTTGATAACTCAGGATTTCTCTCCCAGACTCTCAGCACCAGCTCCACCACCCTCCAGGAGGTTGCCTTGAGGGACTGGGAAAGAGCAGGGATAAAAATTAAAGTTTGGGGTTTAATGGATTGTGTAATTAATAGATTAATAAATTAACTCAATTTATGTATTTGTCCCACTTTCTCCATGAATGGTGTCCAACCCAACACGATGGCACCTGGAATTGTGACAGTGTCTCTCTGYACATTTCCCTTCACCCATACAATTCAGTATTTTACAAAATTCATGCCTGTTTTCTTCCAAACTGTGTCAGCCTCTTTCTGCTTCCTTGAGCTTAGCAAAAGTAAAGAGTAACATTTCTTGGAATAATGAACCAAAATAATATCAGATTTTACAGAGACAGTTCCAGTCCTGCCATCCAGAAAATGATAGCTTTATGTAACTGGGCAAGRGCTGGCTTTTGAGTAGAAACCATAACAAATGCATTAAATAAAACCATGTGGTGCTAATTGATTCAAGGCCTGCTCTATTTTCCTGTGCTGGCACTTCCTCCTCCTTTAGCTCAGCACAGATTTGGTATTTCCTGAGAGTCTCAGGTGTTAGAAGAGAAAGGGCATTTTTTATTTAAATGGTGTTTGTCATGGTAAAAGCACAGAAATGTGTTGGTTTAGGGTCAAAGCCTGAGCAGRATCTTGTGAAAACAGATGAATGCAAATGCTTGGCTTTGAGGAACTCTACCTGAGGAACTGAATCACCTGCAGCAATAATGGGGTAAATAATGAGGCAGTAAGGAATAAACAAATAAAAAAAAGTAATGAATAAACAAAACCATGGGGTTTTTTCACTGCCTTGGCTTCCAGTGTTTGCCTTGACCTGGCAGAGGGCTGGAGATCAGCCAGGCACCAGGAGACCCCCAGCACTCCCAGGAGCCAGCCCGGAGAACAGCCTGTGCCAACCATGGCAGGTTTTATTACAGCTCACCTGGTCGTGAATATTTCCYTTAGGGCTCCTTCAGCTGAGCTTATTTAATGTGTAAGAGTCTCAACTTTCTTTTAAAAAGAGGTTCATTTCTAGCCTATGTGGCTGGGAAGGCAAATGTGAAAGTGAAGTAGGAAACAGGGAAATGCAAGTTTCAGAAAAAGCACTAATGTTTTATTTTAATTAATCTCATATTTCGTGGGTTTGGACTTTGCATTTTTCAATACATGGCATTAGCAGCAGTTCACATGTTTTATACAATATTTTTTTCATTTAATTAAACGGTAATGATCTGAAAATACAGGATTTCTTACATGACCAAATGGTTTTTAGAGATCTTTTGCCAGGTAGACACACCAAGAACCAAGAACCTTGTGCAGGCGTGCTCAGTAAAGCTGACATTTTTCAGTACTGTACAGAATGAATGTCCTAGGGATGCTTTGGCTGAATCCCATCCTCTGTAGAATGGTGCAGAGCTCAGCCCATGTCAGACTAGAGCTGGTGATGGACGAGATAAAGAAAGAGGAGAGCCCTGGCAGGCAGGAACTGATTTTTTGTCCTCAGCTGTGGTAGATCCACACAAGGCTGAAGGTGTTCCCCTCTCTGAGGGGCCACAGCTGACTCAGCTGCCCTGATGTGGTACCAGCTGTATCCCCAKGAAGGTGTCAAAGGCTCCTGAAGTGTCTGATCCACAGCATCCCATCATCCAATTGAATCTCCCTGCCCCAGGGGAGGTACCTGGGCATTCCCATTTAACCTGAGTAAAATAAACCCAATAGATGGTCCTAGGGCTTTCTTTGGGATTTCTCCCACCACCCCATGGATCCAGACTGCGGATGTGGCTTTGACCTACATTACAGCAACTCTCATCACAAGGCTTACAGATGGTGAGACCTTTCTGTTTTCATCCCTTCCTTCTTCTACATTTTCTCAAGTGATGTTTTTGTGCTTTTATATTGCCATAAACCTATGGATAACAACAACCTAAACAGCTCCATGCCTGTCTTCCCGCACAACCCAATTTTTCTATAATAAATTCTCCATGTGTGCATTTACAAGCACTGATTGTTCAGTGTGATTTCACTCTAACCCACCCCAAGGGCTCCACTAACAGCAGCCTGGGTTATTCCTGTCCCCTGGGCTGGGGTAGCCACCSTGCAGGTGATAATTCCTCTCTGCCAGTCTGTGTTAGCCCAACAAGCAGCACTGCAGGGCCATGAGGAACAGAGGATTCTGAGTAATTTCAAGGATATTTGGGAAGGATGGAAAATARTGCACAGGAATAAATGCAGTGTTTGAGGCACCCTGGAGTACTTTAGCAGCCCAAATCTCTATTTTCTTAAAAGCTTGTAATTTTCTTAAAAGTTTGTAATTTTGGAAAATTACATTTTTTTTAATGGAATCACAGAATGGTTTGGGTTGTGAGGGACAGCAAAGCTCATGTTGTTCCAACCCCCTGCCATGRRCRGGCAAACCACCCATTAGTTCAGGTKCTCAGGACCCCATCCAACCTGGCCTGGGACMRTTCCAGGGATGGGGCRTTGTATAACTGGACTTTCAGTMTAGCTAGACTGAAAAAACCTCACTGCAAACACTAATTTTTGTCCATTGCTCTTGTAAAGAAAAAATGTTATTTTCACGAGGGAGGTGGTTGATGAGTACAAAGAGATCAAACCTTCTTTTACATTATTATGGCAAATTAAAATCTTCTCTTTTTTTATATGAGAGCTTCATCCTGGCAATTAAAAAGAGCCCCAGAACAGCAAACATTTCTTTCACTAATTTTATTAAATAAGAAGCTAGAAAAGACCACTTGGGTCATCAACTCCCATCCCATGAAAGGCAAGGTTGCCATATAAATGGGTGCTCAGTTTAGGAGGGTCCCTAAAACCCCATCTGAGGTGACCTGTCCCTCACATTCTGCACCATTTATCCCAGAAACACGTTCAGGAGCTCAGCTGAAAGGTGAAATACCCCAGGGAGAAAGGAGGAGTGATGCAGGAAATTCCCAGTTACTTTTATTTCTTGCAAGAGCAACAGTATTGCTGTTGGATAAACTCCCAAGTGTGTCTATAAATGTTCACAAATTTGAGTAAATGCTTGATTTTCTTTTTTTTTTTTTCTTTTTAATCTACTTTTCATTTTTCCTCTGGACCATCAATTTATGATATTCCAGTCTTTACTTATTTATGCATCTGGAAAGGCCTTGTTGATGAAACACCAAGATCCCAAGGCTGTATAAAATTTTGATGAGACATTTTCTTCCAGGGATGAGAAGATTGAACATTTCACCCCAAAGTGCCTCTTTTA
The DNA here is from genome assembly GCA_014549065.1 of Cardinalis cardinalis. Lineage (NCBI taxonomy): Eukaryota > Metazoa > Chordata > Aves > Passeriformes > Cardinalidae > Cardinalis > Cardinalis cardinalis. The sequence continues at coordinate 528,968 of JACDOX010000217.1, forward strand.
CCAGAACTAGGCCACTCCAGCCTCCTGACTCACACAGCCAAGACAGCAGCCCACGCCTGGAGCTTGGACGTGCTGGTCAGAACAAACTCCTGGTGTGAGGAATGCTCCTCCAGCAGGGGCCAAGCTCCAGCTGCGTCCCAGCAGGTGTGTGGGATGCACTCCTGTTTGCCCAGGACCTGCTGAGCTGTGACCTGCCCTGGGTGGAACAAACACTGGAGAAAACAGCTGGGGCTGGCTGCTCCTGCAAAGCAGCATTGGTGGGRAAGAAAGGAAGTGTCTTTGCAGCAAAAGAACACCCAGAGGAGGCCCAGGGTGTGACGGTGTTCACGGGGTCTCAGGTTGAGGGAAGAGATGAGGCGCTGACTCCATGTTTCAGAAGGCTTGATTTATTATTTTATGATATATATTACATTCAAACTATACTAAAAGAATAGAAGAAAAGATCTCATCAGAAGGCTAGCTAAGATAAAAATAGAAAGGAAAGAATGATAACAGCTTCTGTCCCAGAGAGTCCGAGCCAGCTGACTGTGATTGGCCATTAATTACAAACAAACTAACATGAGCCAATCCCAGATGCACCTGTTGCATTCCACAGCACCAGATAATCAATGTTTACATTTTGTTCCTGAGGCCTCTCAGCTTCTCAGGAGGGAAAATCTTAAAGAAAGGATTTTTCATAAAAAGATGKCTGTGACACCAGGGCTTTGGAGAACTTTTGTGTTTGTGCTCTCCACGGGTGACTTTGGCACTGTCCCACATTCCCTGCAGTGCACACCTGGCTGTGTCTGCAGGAGGGATGGATGTCCCTGCTGATGAGAATGTGGTGGCACCATCTCCTGTCCARCATGAGGCTTGTGACACCCAGGCTTCTGCTCTGCAAGGGTGAGTCTCATTTCATTTCATTTTCATGCTGGAGCAAGGGAAGGCAATTCTTTTCCCAAATATATTCAACAAAATACAAAAACAAAATTGTAGATGCTGGAGATTGCTGCTGCYGCCCCTTACAGTCATATTCAAATTGACTTTAAACATGTAAAATGATTTCTAAACTACAATGAACAGCACTGCATGCACATTYTGGGCATCTGTATTTCCTATTGTGACTCACCTAGGGATGCTTTTCTTGAATAATATTCTCAGGGTTTTGCATGTCAATGTGTGCATTTTCCTTATCCTTAACATGGAGTAACTTTGAGAGATTGTAGTTCAGGGAAAAAAAAATATTTATACTTCAATATTCTTCCTGATGGGTTTTAAAATCCATGTGTTACATGGGCAGTGCCCCTGATGGTGGTGGGGGATTGGAACTTGGTGGTTTTTGAGGTCCCTTCCACTTTTTGTGATTTAATGAAAAAACTTTGGCATTCTGCAAGTGTTTGCACCTCCCTGGTCTGCAAACCTGAGCCCTTTGTGTTGCATCTGCTCATTAAACCTGGGCTGGTGTGGAAATGCTTCAAGGACAGCCAGGAACCAGCCYAGCTTATTCTGGGAAATGGGTTCAATGGCAAAGCAGAAAATCTGCAGCATGTGTGTGGAGATGGGTTGCTCCAGGGAACAGCAGGATAAATATGTTAGGAAACCCAGGCCTGGATGGGGCTAMATAACAATGTGCATTTTTAACAATGTGCACGTTTCAAAGTATATAAAATATTTTTATAMGACAAAAAATTCAATATTTTAGTGGTTCTTGGACTTAATGACAACCAGTTTTTGGCTACCCTCACAAAGCTTTGTGAACAGCTCCATGTACCAAAACAATCTCAGGATATTGTTCAAGCTCCTCATTCTAATCAGTTACATTCCTCATATCCCCTCCTGCCTTGTCCTTTCAAAGCAGCCAGAAAGCAAACACTGGGCTGGTTCCTTGCAGCAGGGGAATTTCTCCCCATGCCCGGATGCAAACCTGACCAAATTCTTTCCACTGTCCCTCAGTCTTCTCTTCTGGAGCCACATTATGGGTAGGTTGGATTACCTTGGTTACCTTCTTGGTTTTGGGGTGTTTTTTTTCCAGTTTATCTCATGAGACAAGGAACTTTTGGTGCTATTTTAGTCCCAGTTTTGGTGTAAAGCCAAGTCAGCATGGCTGGTTTGCCTCCTGAGGTTTGAGGGGAAGGCAAGGTGAGCCCAGGGCTGTTGTTAGAGGTTTCCTTGAGGTTTTGGGAGGATATGGGGRTAAGGTCCTTAAGGCCTTCTGAATCCCAAGGAAGCAGGGGATAACTGCAAGATCATAATTTCCTTCAGTTTTGGTGACTACAACCATGAGCTGGGTCTGTTGYCTGTGGGAAAATCCTTGATGGAGCATTTCTGGAAGTAAAGAAAATACAGGAGACATGAAAAATGAAGAAAATGTCCTTGGAGCAGTAACAGAGTTTTGAACGCCCACAAGGTGAAGGCCCTTCAGATTTTAAAGATTTGCAGTTTAAAATGTCTGAGCTACCTGCCAGGGCAGCAGTGAGCTAACATCTCTTGTTAGCTGGTYCTCTCTGCAGCTGAAGGACCAAATCCAGCACGTGCCTCAGTTTCCCCACAAGGAATCAGCTCGGGCTGCACCTGGAGCCTTTCACCCCTCTCTGCCCYGAGTTCTTCAGCTCCCCAGCACATCAGTTCTTCACTATAAGTGTTAAAATTCCCAGTTTTCTGCCTCTGGCAGCTGTTAACTTGAGCAAACCCAGCCTCCTGCAGTGCTGGCCACCTACAGCTCCTGCCTCCTGAGGTTTTATCGTGCTCACAACCATTCACTTCTGCTCCTCCAAGTGCTTTGAACCTCCTGGCTTCAGAAGCTCAGGGCTTTGATTTCTTGCTGAATTGTTCTGTTTCAGAGCTCCTGCTGTGCTGCCTTTGCCCCCCAGCCTGTAATTCCAGAGCAAGAGGTACCTACTGGGGTGTTCATTAGGAAATATTCACTTCTGTACAGAAGAAAGGGAACCTATTGAGAGCAGCCCAATGAAAATGTATAAATTCAGTTATTCTCAAATGCAAAATGTATAAATTCAGTTATTTTCAAATGCAGCAGCACAAAAGCTCAGGCATGGTTAGAATGACAGGACTGCTCTGCAGCACCACCTGCTGAAGTGAAATCTTTTTTAATCCAGTTTTAGGAAGGCACAWATTAACCATTGGGATAGGCCAGGCTTCCTGCTCATTTGGCTTTGGACTGGGAACAAAYGTTCCAGGATTCTCCCAGGGCTGTGTGACACAGCACTGCCAAGGACTGACTCGCATTTGCCAGTTTGGTAGGTGTTATTTAATTTTTTTTTTTCAGTCCAAGAAACTTTTTTTTCATGGATTAATAGTACTACTGAAGTWAAAAATGCTCCAGCAGTGCTTGGTYTGGTAATATCACTGTGAGGCACCAGAGCAMTTAGGAAATGCTGTTAATGATTCCRTGAACACTGAGCTGGCTGCTGAGTGTGCCACTGTCCCAGGAGGGATTTTCAGTGGGGACCAATTGTTCATGGCTCCTTTTCCTGACATATCCTGATCCAGGATAACTGAATATCTCACTGAAATTATAAACTCAGAGGAGCTGGGCTTATGTTTGCCACTCACAGCAAGGAATTGGGATTTTTATTTGGCAGCAAATGGCATTGAGGTTTGAGGAGGGGTTTGCATTCAGCAGCGTGGATCAGAGTGAGTTTAAGTTCCCCAGTTCTGGTTGGCTCATGCAGGAGAGAGAAGTGAGATTGTCACAGGTATCTTTTATGAAAAATTCTTTCTTTAAGGTTTTTCTTCTTGAGAAGCTGAGAGGCCTCAGGAACAAAATGTAAACATTGATTATCTGCTGCTGTGAAATGCAACAGGTGCATCTGGGATTGGTCTCATGTGGTTGTTTCTCATTAATGGCCAATCACAGTCAGCTGGCTCGGACAGAGAGTCCAAGACACAAGCTTTTGTTATCATTCTTTCTTTTTCTATTCTTAGCTAGCCTTCTGCTGAAATCCTTTCTTCTATTCTTTTAGTATAGTTTTAATATAATACATATCATGAAATAATAAATCAGCCTTCAGAGACATGGAGTCAGATCCTCGTCTCTTCCCTCACCCTCGACCCCTGTGAACACCATCACAGGATTGTGATGCCACTGGCTCTGTGTGAGGAGCATCARTGAGGGTGGACTTGATGATCTTAAAGGTTTTTTCCAACACAAACAATTCCATGGTTCTGTACTGTGTGTAAATTAAATTGCAGAGTGTGTTTCAGCCCTTCTAACCCTCCCAGCTGTTTTGCTTAAATTATATTGTGTTATGTGTGTGTTTATGTTCCATAGCATGAAAACCAATTTCTCTCCCCCACTTGCTGCAGTTCAGGTGAAATCTCTGGGGTTTTGCCCGCCAGACACACACTAGCAGCCATGTCTCTCCTTTTCCCCCCTTTTCCACCTTCCAGGTGTCCTGTGATGCAGGACAAGGAGCTGCCTCTGGCTSTGGCACTGATTTTCCAGCTGCAGCTGAATTTCCAGCTATGCCCTGCCCTCTCGTGGTGGGCTGCTGGCYCAGTCATGCTTATTTCTTGCTGCTTCTACACCACTGGAAAATAAAAAATTGCCTGGTTGGCCCCTCAGAGCTGCAGGTGAGGGCTGGGGTGGCCAAGTGCTGCTCCTCACCTGTGTCTGTCAGCAGCAGCACACCCAGCACCTGAAATCAGTGAGTTTTCCCCCAGCCAGAGCCCAAAATAAAAGGCATGTTGTATTTCTGCCACCTGTTACACATCCTGCTCTTTATGGCTCCTCTCACCTAAAGTCTGCACTCAGGGACAGATGATACCTGAGACATCTCTAATTCCAATCCTTTCCTCTATTTTAGCCAGAAATGCAGCTTTTAGCCTCTCCTTCAGACTCTTAATCCAGCCAAGCACCTCTTGTTCTTTTTCCAGACCTTCCCCTTAATAGTTGTTCTATTCCCTTTCAGTGTTTGCTCCTTCCCAAGCTTAAATGGAGCATTTGAGTCTGGTWCAAGCCAGGCAGAGGAAGTGAGGAACCCACATTTCTAGGGATCCCATCCCTGATGCTGAATTTAAACCTCTCAGTGCAATAAWCAACAAAAGCAAAGTCTACAGTGGGCTCAGCTGATCCTTTTCAGTCAGGCCAAAACACTTTCCCAGGTGATATTGTTATTTTTATTTCCTAAGCCTTTTCAGATGGTAAAAAAAAAAAATTTCCAGCTTTTCATCTTACAGCCACACATCCCTTTCTGCTTATTTCTCCGTCTTATTTCTTCTGGTTTTTTTCTTTTTTTTGGCTGCCTTGCTTGGCTTTACTGTTTTCCGTGCAATTTTGTGTCATCAATTTGTTGACACGGCTGCAGGATTTCTTTCTTATTTTTTCCCATTTCTCCATTCTTTTTTGTAGCTGTTTTACCACAGCCTTTGCCTCCTTGCCCTGTAGGAGTGCCCAGCTTGTAGTGATGGACAGAAGTTTTCATTGCTGTCTATCTCTAATTTCAACAATCTAGAGCAGGAAATAATGTGTGTTGACCCAATTAACCACCCGGACAGTGCAGCAGCAGCCCCAAATCTTTGGTCTCTGAGACACCCAACGTGTTCAATAATCAGGATGTGCTGGTTTTAGCTTCTTTAAAAGCTAAACTCCAAGTTATTTGCAAGTCATCTATGGCTTAGGCCTCTGTAGCTTAAATTAAATGAAGCTGCTCTAAGGCTGTCCATCTACTGCAGTGTTCTGAGTAGCAGCAGACCCTTTCCCTTTACTCATGCCTGTTCATTAATAGAGGAAGAAATAATTTTCTAAGTGAGTGAGACATTCCCAGACTGTGGAAAGGACTGGAAATCTGCCCCATGTTCCTCMAGGAAGGTGTCCTGTGCAGCTGCCCTGCTGTTCAGTGTCACACAGCAACAGCTCCTCAGAGACCAAACTGCAACTTTCAACCACTTGAGTGGTATTTTTAGCATTTTTTCAGTAGATCTTCCACCCTGCCAGCCCAGCTATGGCATCATCCCATCAATTCCTGCTAGAAGTTTTTTCACCCAGCAAAGGMAAGTTCAGAAAGGATGAGGGTGAGGGAAAGTGACTTTTCCTCTGAGCTGTGATGCAGTGATTACTATTTATGTCCCTTTCAGACCTTATTTTCTGCTAATTGTGCCTTAATACAGACACAGCAGGCCTCTAATTTTAATGGCAGCTTCCAGCCTGGCGGCCCATTGGGCCCCTGCCATGCTGGCAATCATTTGGAGGGTCTCTCTGTTGATTGAGGCAGTGCAGGGATTTTTCACAGGAGCTGTGGCTCCAAAGCATCTGTCCCCAGCAGGACAGGGATGAATCCAGCAGAGGGGAGCAGCTCCTGCTGCCATCTTCCCCTGGATGAGGTTGGGCTCAGTCTCTTCTCCCAGGTAACAAGGGACAGGACACGGAAAGGCCTCAGCTTGCAACAGGGCAGGTTAAATTGGATTTTAGGGCAAAATTCCACATGCTTAGCAGTGGTGGAGTCCCCATCCCTGGAGGGATTTAAAAGCTGTGTGGATGTGGCACTTGGGGACAAGGGGCAGTCTCTGTCTCAATGATCCCAGAGGTCTTTCCCATCCTAAATGATTCTGTGATTCCACAATGCTGAGGCTGTGCCAAGCTAGCGCTTCACACGCTCACCAGCTCCTGAGCTGCACTGGAAATTGTATTCCTTTCAGAGAATTGTATTTTCTGAAATGAAGTAGAATTTTTTTTTTTTCCTTTTGCACCTCCCTCTTCTTTTTCCAGAGCAGGAAAAAACCCRTGTTCATGGCACAAAGCAGTGCTGGAGTTGGCCACGAGATGGTASTGCAAGACAAGAATTCCTGTTGGCAACACACTGCTCGTGGAATTAAGATTGGAAAAGACCTCTGRGATCTCAAATCATCCCCCAGCACTGCCAAGGCCACCACTAAGCCATGTCCCCACATCCACAGGTCCTTTAAATCCCCCTAGAGGTGGTGACTTCACTCCCTATTCCATGCCTGACAACCCTTTCAGTGAAGAAGTTTTCCCTAAAATCCAACCTAAACCTGCCCTGATGCAGATTTAGGCCCTGTCCCCTGGTCCTATCCAATGTCCCTCACCTGTGTGAGGGGGCTCAAGCAGGAATGGCTTTTTATGACAGTCTTGTTCCTTGTTTTAACAAAAGAACGTTTGGCCTAGCTGCAAAAGGGATTAATTTCTTGGCAGAGAGATACATTCAGAACTGCAACAACTTCACAATTTTTCCTCGGTTTTCCAAGCTGAAGCTCAAGGTCTGTGGCTTGGACTCAGCAGATAACAACACATCCTTTTCCACGCCAAGCAGTGCCTGTTTTCCTTTGTTTCTATTGTCCCTCTTCCAGACAGCCAAGGTGCTTGGCCCAAACGCTCAAGGTCTCGCAGAAAACACGTTTCACATTCCTCTGCAGTAGCAGYGAGAACATTTGGGAACAAGCCCTTCCTCAGTGCCTCTGCACTCAGGAAAGCTGCATCTTTGTCTGATTAGTTTTGTTCAGCAGAGATAAGAGCAAAAGCACAGCATGAGACACGGAGTTTCTGAGGTGCTTGCAAGGAGCCACTGCTGTGCCTTGGCACAAGACACCAAAAATGAAAACATGTTTTCCTGATGTTAATTCCAACTTCTTGGCAAACTGCTCTTTTGGGGATGTGGGTCACCTCAGTGCTACAGTGACTAATAACAGTAAAACTGATTTTTTTTTTCACAGCTAGAATTGTCAGCAGAAAGGTAAAGGGAACTGGGAGAACTTGGGGGAGCCTTGTCCTGTGTAGAGATTTGCTGGGAAGCCACTGGTTGGCTGTGGCTGAAGAGAGGGGCTCTGACACCCAGCACTGCCACATCACTTGAGGAAACGCGGCTTTGTTTCATTCTGAGTCACCGGTTCCACTTTATTTTTACAGCCTGAGCTAGAGAGGGATATCCTTACCTCCAAAATGACTTCTTGACCAGTATTTGYTGCTGTTTGATTCTTAGGCATGCCACAGCCCAACACACTACAATGTGTTAAAAGCAGGAGATCCTATTTTGGAGCTCATGGAGGAGATGGAGACATAAAAGCAGCGCCAATGAGGACTTTCAGAAGGACCAAATCAGTGTGTGAGCTCAAGTTAATGAAAAGGACAGATGTATTAATTAGCTTCTAGGGCTGGTAAAATAACATCATTAGATCATGGCTGTAGTTGACAACTAAATGGAAATATTTGACTGTGGCAGGCCAGGTTAGGAAACATCTGTATAGAGTTATCCTGACCACACAGTGTTGGTTCCAAATCAAAGCACAGCTGGGTGAACTCTTTGGTGTAAATAAGTTGTTGATTAGATTTTTTACATCTACAAATGGTGGCAAATTATTCTGATTTTCTGTTTCACAGTCCCATGATACCGTTTATTTGTACTTACTAAAGTAGCCCATTCTTAGCTCTCCAACCATTTTTGGTCTCTRAGCATTTTTGAACTAGAACTAATCTGTTCTGGTTGTCTGGAATACTTCACTAAATTACTTATTTTAGGCTTTTCAAAGCCCAGATTGAATCCTTTTTTAAACAGCACATTACCAGTTGGCAAAGAACCTAGGAACAGTCTTCTGTTGCAAAACATCTCACATGTCAGCAATCATACCCCCGTGTGAAATGTGCAGGATCCATCAAGCTTTCAGCATTAATTCTCAGTTTAGAAACACATGAAATGAATAATATGTCCCCATGGRGGGGGATAGGGAGAAAGTACCTGTAATATTTGTAAGTGTACTTGTGAAACCATCAGTAAAACTGCATTGTGGTTGAAAGGACACCTGAAGGCAATCAGAAAGGATTCTCTGGTGTTTGACAGCTGCCAGCTGGACAGAACCTTCCTTTGGCCCACTCAACACACATTCAGGAGGAAATAGGTTAGCCCATGAGAGAAAATGATCAACAGGTCGCATTTAGATTTGTCTCTTAAAAAAYCCCTTACTTAGGTGGGACTTCCACCTGAGCAAGGCTGCAGATTATAGCTGACAGTGACCTAACCAGCTGTGTTTGAAACCAAAGATTTCATTGCTGCACATCCATAGAAAAAAACTGCTCTTTTTTTGTCAAATGAAAACTTTCAGGTAGTCCAAAGTTTCTCCATAACTTTCAAAATGATGGGGTTTTTTTCTCAAGTCTGCATATCTCAACTTCTTTAACTAAATATAGACATTTTTCCAGAAGAGGGAAACACATAACCTAATTCCTCAGGGAACACATCCTTTCTGCAAGGTACTGAGAATTCTGCTCATTTATAATTTTAATAGCAAAATTTCATATGGCTTTTTAAATGTGTGTTCCTTCACCATGGAGAAGAGTAATCCTGCAGAATTTAGCAGGAATATCCATAAAAGCTCTTCATGGCCAGGAATGGACTTCTAAATAAAAGTGGTTTCCTGGGAAAATGTGTGAGTGACATGAATTAATTATACATATTCACACTTACATGAACAAAATATGGATGGCAATTAATTTGCTATGCTAAGCACCAAACTGGCCTGTTTAGGTTTCAGCCATCCATTCTCACCTGGATTATAAAATTTTCTTTTACAAGAACTGTGGCTAGGAAAGTCCATTTATTTTGAAGATATAAATGAGACTCGAAAATTTATGTGACTGCACTTCATCTTTCCTTCAGCGTTAAGGAAACACACTCAGTGTTAGTGTAGGCCATTTTTAAACAGGCTGACAAAAAGAAACAGAACTTTAGGCTGAAATCAATTAAAAATTTTAATGACTAAATGACATTGATTGCTTGAAAAAAATGAGTGAATAACATATATTGAAAATGAAATGAGAGATTATAAGTGTAATTTTAGGAAACTGATGCTGACTCTGTGTTGCAGCATCTCAGAGAAGGTTGCACTTCAACACCCCTGTGGAAGAGTGTGAGACATCATTGTCCTGATGCTTGTCCCCTCCTTTGCTGGGGTGAGAGAAGTTGCAATAAACTGATTAAAGCAAGATGCTTTCCATTCTCCCAAGGAAAAAGTGGTAGAGCTGTTGAGATGTGTGCTGGCTGAAGGTGAGACTCTCAGCTCATCCGTTGGCTGCTCTTTGGAATGGGAAAAAAAAATGTAAAATATCCACGCACAAAAATAGAATTTAAAAAAATAAAAACTCCTTTAAGCACTGTAGTCGTGGCAAGAAATTTACACGTTATGTCCTCTTCCATAAAAAAGCATCATCAAAAAGAACTTGTGCCAGTTTTGTATTAAAAGGCCTATAGAAATCTCTTAAAATTGCCTTGGTGGTTGGCAGCATGGGGCCCAGGCTTCTGTCCTCAGGTCTTCGGGTGTTGGATGCAGGACTCTTGGTAATCAGAGCTTCTTGTTGCTCACTCAGAGGCCCTGTGGGAAAAGACAAGATTACCATCMAATATTTCCCCCCAAAAATGCCCATCCTAGAGAAATCTAATGACTGAATCAGAAGGTTTGCCATGGGGAGAAAAATGTAATTTTTGTTAGCAGCCACAATGTTTCAGAATATTGAGCACAGGCTTAGATCAGTAAAATATATCACTACTGGTAAATATGGAAATAATACATGTTCCTCTCCTAATAATTAATCCTCTTTATAAAAAGCAGCATAAATCACTCTTGGAGGAAAGTAGCTATTTTCAGAAAAAACCCAATGACTGAAGACAATTTCCCCTCCATTCTGGAGCTGCAGGTATTTTCTGCTGCTATTTCATTTCATGGTGTGAGCTGACTAATACCCCACAGAAACSCCACAAGCTTCACTCAGCACTCAGGAAAGGCCTGGTTTGTTTCTTTTGGAGGCTGGCMGTGGGATCAAAGTGGACACAGGTGCAGTGACACCCCACTTTGGGAATAAATGTGCATCAGCGAGATAAAAACCTAGGGAGTTTTCCAGCACAAACCACACTCAGGAAGCAGATGCCAAGCTTTTCATCTGTTCAGCCTGCTCCATCCAAGCTTTCCCATCATCTAGACCAAGCCTTGGACCAGACAGATGATTTTTCAGCCACATTTTCATTCTCTTGCTACTGTCAAATCAACATTGGGCAACGTTTTGTCTGCCGGCGTTTCTTCCCAGGATTAGCAACAGATGTCTCAATCAGCACAGCAAAAACACAATTTCTCCCTTCTCCTCGGCTACAAACACAACCTTTCACCATGCTCAGATTTAAGTTCTGGGCTGGTATCACTTCAGTTTGTTAAAATTGTGGAGGATAACTTTGCATCTCCGTAAGCCCGTGGCAAACAAGCCCTGACTGCCTTCAGAACCAGGGCTGGCTTCTGTGTGGGAAGATAAATCCCTGCATTCTGAGTGATCTGGATCTTTTTTTTCCCTTTATATACTCTTACTAAGATCTTCTAACACCAGGCATTTGAGAATTTAATTTTGCTTGACTCCAGGCAATGAGATTAATGCATCCTTCAAGCCAAATTCCTCTGCTTTTCTTTTTGTCCCTTAATAAAGCCAAACTACCCTAAAAGAAAGAGGATAACAAKGATTTTGCACACTTAAACCAGCCAGCAAGCACCTACCCAGATCCAGGAACTGGAACACCATGTGCATGGTGTACCTCATGTTKGATGCATGGTCCTCCAGGCGAAGAACAAGGATCTGATCTTTGTTAAAAACTGTCAGCCAGTCCAGGAGATACACAACATAGAGCCCGACCTGCAACCTCACCTGTAAGAACAAAAAACCCCAAATTAGTTCACCTTACAACACAAAACAACACTCAGCTCTGTCATCTGGGCAAAAAAAATCCCCAAAATGTGCTTTTAAGGAACAACAAAAGGAAAGTATGCGAATATTTTTAAATCTTCTTCTCATTTTCTGAACTGCTTAAAAGAAATGTTTGCAAACAGCTTTTCTGCTGGTGAGAGATGTCATTTTACCAAGCTGCACCAGCCACAGGTGTGTGTAAAAGTGCTGCACAGACACAATTATCTGGAGAAGGAGGCTCAGCCACCTCACAGCCAAGCTCTCTGGTCTTGGAGCCTTCATGGAGGCTCTGAGGGCTCTCAGCCCCCTGATGAACAGTGATCAAGGCAAGATGCTCAGTCCTGCCCCTTCTCCAGACCCTAAGGCTGCTTGTTTCAGTTGGATTTCACCTTGGGGAAATAGTTTAGGGGTGGGYTTGGCAGTGCTGCATTAAAACTTGGACTCAGGGACCTTACAGATCTTTTCCAACCTAWATGATTCCATTCCAGGTCACCCTGCCATGAGCAGGACAAATATTCTGCCTCGCTGTCAGCTGTTAAAATCGGGTGCATTTTGCTGCATCCTCTAATTGCAAAAATTAGGTTGAGACCTCAGCTGCAGCAGAATTGATGGTGCTTTGTCTGAGTACCCASAGAGTCAGACCAGAGATGGGGAAAGGCAGACTTTCAGCCTCTCCTGCCCTTATCTCTGTTTTTCTTCCCTCCTCAATTTTACATAACAAGTTGAAACATAAAAAGAGCAGCCTTGGTGTTCTTAAAAAGTCCAGCCTCCAACTGTGCTTATAAATATTTTTCTAAATCCCTTCAGGCTCAGAGGAGAGGAACATGAATCCCCAGTCTTAAGCATCTTTCATAAAAGAGACTTAACATCTTCAGCTCACATTACCACAGAGCCCATCAAGTCAGACAGCAGCCCCTTTTACTCCTGACACTGCCCCATGACATACACTGACACCTAAATTCCCCTAAAAAAGCCTTATTTTGAATTATTGCAGAATTATTATTATCCTGTGTGATTCTGATGTGTGTCTTTGGCTGTCCATAACCTAAGTCTCCACATTTAGCAGATTTCTTTATAGATGTGCTACACCAGAATCTGGAACCCTTTACTTGATGAAGACACCAGCTAAGATGGGATAATTCTGGCAGGGCAGTGTGGTGGTGTTTGCAGGAGTCCCAGGACGAGGGAAGAGATGAGAATCTTGACTCCATGTTTCAGAAGGCTGATTTATTGTTTTGTGACAAATATTATATTAAAAGAAAATTATATACTAAAACTATACTAAAAGAATAGAAGAAAGGATTTCATCAGAAGGTTAGCAAGGAATAGAAAGGAATGGAATGATAATAAAATCTTGTGGCTCACCAGACAGTCCGAGCCAGCTGGACTGTGATTGGCCATCAATTAAAAACAACCACATGAGACCAATCACAGATGCACCTGTTGCATTCCACAGCAGCAGATAATTATGGTTTTTCTTTTCCTCTGAGGCTTCTCAGCTTCTCAGGAGAAAAAATCCTACTGAAAAGATTTTTCATAAAATATGTCCGTGACAGGGCAGCACCCCAGCCCTCAGTCAGTGCCTCATTCCATTCAGCACTGGGGAAAACCTGTGGTTTATTGTTTCTTTTCTCACTCCAGGCTCTTGTAAATAGTKTCTCCATYTTCCATGTGYGYTCCTCCAGGTGCTGGCAGGCTGGGATCACCCTGGTCACTGTGCCTGTCTCTGRGCAATGTTCTTGCCACTGATCCCAGGTGCCAAACACCCCTTTCTTCCCCCTCAGCATCCATCAGCAGCCAGGATGCCCAGGACACCTCCCTGGTTTCAGAAACACATTAACAAATAGCAAACCCCTTCTTTTCCTGGCACAGCCACAGAATTAGCAACCTAATGAGCTCACCAGGGACAGCAATCCTCACTCCTTCAGCGCACAGCAAACCACGAGCGCAACAGATTTAGCAACTTGGCTGAAGAAGAAGCTAAAAAAGGCCACTGAGGAGCACAGTTGGCATGTGGGTTTCATTACAAGCACCTGCTTGTGGCTCTATGGAAGGAAAGAGGCCTCCTCTGCTCGTTTCCAAAAGCATCCCCTTCAAGAGGGCTGCTGAAGACAACAAATGGAGACGGGTTCTGCACCCTGAGGATGAACATAAGAGGAAAATCTTTCCTTCTGGTTCTCTCTCTGCCTTTCTCTGCCACACTGGAAGGAATACATTTGTGCAAGCAGATGGCTGGAAAATTCTGTGATGCTGCCCAGCAGCAACTGGTGTGTGAGGGAGCCCTGGGGGCTGCAGTCAGGGCTGAGCAGCTCCAGCCTACCTGGTGAGTGAGAGCAGTGTCCTGTTTGCTCTGCTGCTGCAGGGCCCCAGCCCATGGAATGCACTCCTGTACTGTTATTTTATCCCGTGGAAGAGGCAATAATTCACCCCAGAGGCAAAGGAGGGAACTATTCCCTCCRAATCCTTTACAGCCTGAGCAAATAAAAGAGGACTGAATGGCAAACTGGCCAGATGAGATACTTCCAGTCCATCTCTTCCATATTATTCTCTGCCCTCGAGCAAAACCTGAAGTCAGTTCTATGCTAAAACTGTGAATTTTGGAATTGTAAGCCTGTAATACTTATCCACTCCCCTGCCAGCAGTTTCTGTGTTTTCTTGTATAATTTTCTGGCATGGACAATTAAAAAAATAAAAAGAAAAAAAGATTTTATCTAGTTATTGGTAGCCTTTTCTTACAAAAGAACACATAATTTATTCTGATTTTGAGGCAATTTGGTACTGCAAAGATCTTTGCCAGAGCTACTTTTTTGGAGACATCTGCAAAAAGCYTGCACATTAAATAGTAATCTTCACTAAATGTGCTCTCCATGCACTTGCACAATAGGAAAGCTGTGTTATCCCTATTGGCATTCAGCAGGGAACAGGCTGAGGAGACAGCTGGGCCCCCACACCATCTTTTGCATGTCTACATATATATTTATACCCTCCACTTTACAAATGAAGAGGGAGAAAGTTTTGATTTCTCGCTGCTTCCTTGCAAGGGATTTTGGTGTTTTAACAACCTTTCCACCAGGCTGTCCAGCTGGACAGTGCCCAGGCAGAMAGGGASTGGGGGCACTGATGGACAGCAGGATGGACGTGAGCCAGCAGTGCCCTGGGGGCCRAAAAAACCAATGGCTCCTGGCCTGGATCAGGAATGGTGTGGCCAGAGGAGCAGGGAGGTCATTGTGCCCTGCACTGGGGAGGGCACACCTGGGGTGCTGTGCCAGCTCTGGGCCCTCAGCTGGGAAGGACCTTGGGACACTGAGCACATCCAGAGGGGCTGGGAACACAAACCCTGAGAGGAGCCCCTGAGGGAGCTGGGGGTGCTCAGCCTGSAGAAAAGGAGRCTCAGGGCTGCCCTCATCACTCTCACAGCTCCTGAAAGGTGCCTGTGCTCAGCTGGGGCTGGGCTCTTKCTCCAGCAGCACTGACACASCCAGAGCACACAGCCTCAAGGGAAATRCAGGTTGGGTATAAAAAGTTTTTCACAGAAAGGTGATAAAGGTCTGGAATGGCTGCCCAGGGAGGTGGTGCAGTCCCCATCCCTGGGTGT
The DNA here is from genome assembly GCA_014549065.1 of Cardinalis cardinalis. Lineage (NCBI taxonomy): Eukaryota > Metazoa > Chordata > Aves > Passeriformes > Cardinalidae > Cardinalis > Cardinalis cardinalis. The sequence goes on from JACDOX010000217.1 coordinate 544,228, forward strand.
GTTTAACAAAGCCTGGATGTGGCACTGGGKGCCAGGGYTKAGYTGAGSKGTTGGGGCTGGGTTGACCCGATGACCTTGGAGGTCTCTCCCAGTGCAGAAATTCTGTGATCCTGTGAAAAGAGCAAGGAGCCCAAAGYGGCAGGGAATACGCACGGGCATGGCGTTGTTGAGGGTGTTGTTGTAGACGCAGGCTCGCAGGGAGAAGTCCAGCACACAGCCCTCAAACAGCTGCAGGGACTCCGCCACCTTCTCGTGGAAATCCTCCGCGGATTTGTTGGCGCTGGCGAAGTACAGATAATCAGAGTACAGCCTGTGAGGGGAGAACGAGGCAGTGAGGGGCTGAGGGAATGGAGGAACGTTCATTTACACCCCAGATTTGGCAATTCCAGTCAGCTACAGGAATCCAGGGAAAGGGGACGTGTGTGTAACAGCGTCCCACCCACAGCCTGTCACCCAGTGACGTTTCTTCATTCATTTCACTTCATTCACAGCAAAACCCTCTCCAGGGGATTTTGAACAGCATCCCCACTTTCAAGGTCTGCATCCCTGGAGACCTGACCCTAGAAATCGTGTCAGCCAATGTTTYCTCCTGAAGGCAAAATTTAGACTTTAAATTCATGTTCTCTGTGAACAGAACTGGTCTCAGCTGATGTTGCTGCCCCTCTACACCTGGTGTTCCATGGTCAGGAACAGTCCTCGTCTCTAAAACTTAAAGCTGATTTTAGAAACTTTAACTTTAGGTGGGTAGAAAGAATAATTCTTATATTACTATCAAGCTGGCTACCATCATGAGTTAGAGAGTCCAGATTTCCCATTCCTTTCACAGGAAGCTTCACCTCCAATCTTATGTTGACTTTCCATCAAAAAACTTCCAATTTACAGCAGTCTACCAGTCYACCTGTTGATTTTCTWTTTTTTTTTTTTAAGATGTAGCAGGAGTTTCTCTAAGTTACAAAGCATCATCCCCTCATTGCTCACTTTTAGCACAATTACTTAAAATCACTTTAAAAAGATAATGTAAATTCAAGTTCCTTTGGGGATGATGCAGTGAAACAACCCAAAACCTAYAGGCAAGGAAAATATCCATTTAAGCATTAAGCCCTGCAACCTTGATTAGGCTTTTGCAAGATAAACGTGCTTTAAAGAGACAAAGGAAATGCCTACAAATGACAAAAATACTAGATCTGCTGAACAKGGTATTTTAATTTTCATTCATAATTAGGCTTAGAATGACCAGAACCACAACAATACCACAGGATTGTGAAGACAATTTTGTATCACTCAAGGAGTCACTTCCCCAAGTGTACTTGCAGCACAGATCTGATGCCTCCACAGTATCCTTCTCTTGATAAAATTCCAGAAATCCTACATATTTTTCAGCCTCTTTTAAAAAACCACAGGTGTTTAAGAAATAAAAACACCAATCTATTTAGGTCTCACTTATTACAGCAGTAACCTTTTGTATTGCACTTAGTTTATTTATCCTTTAACTTCCCTGTATTTCCGTGGGTACTTAAAAACCCCTCATTTGGRAAGTTTAGGCCTAAATCCAGCAAAGCACTTAAGCACAGGAACAGCCCCTCTGCACTCATTATTTACGTCAGGGTTTTGCAAGAAGAGAATTTTAATTCCCCTGTGAAACAAATGAAGACTCTCTGTTYGTTTTAAAAGAAAGAAGAAAGGGAAAAGCTGAAGGACCAGGCCAGCTGAGTTCACCTAAATCAGACACTCAACAGCATCTCCTGCTTGCAGGAAATGTGGATATCAGGATCCAGCTGGTCCCAGGGATGGTGGGACTGAGTGGTGAAAGGCTTCTTCCTGGGAAAAACCAGSCAGCAGGCAGCAGGTACAGCATGGGCCAGCCTGGAGTGTCATTAAAGRGGTTTAATATGACTGCTTGGTGTTTCTAACCATCCATCAAAAGAAATGCATCATTTTTCAGACTTGCTGGCATCTGATGAAAAACTACGTTCCTGAGGACAAGTTCTCCCTCTGCAGGGCAGCTGAGATTTCCTTTCCATTTTTCTTTTTCCTTTTTTTTTTTTTCCCCATCTGTTTTTAATTCTGGGGACATCTGCCTTTGCTGATTAGTATTTCAGCTGTTCTAGATACTTGAAGTCCTTCCCTTMCACCTCTGTCCATTCCAATGAAATAATGACACGAGTTGACAACAACCATCTCAAAAGAAGATGTTATTCAAATATTCTCAGCTGGGGATACCCAGACTTTGTGCAGGTTAGACCAGAGCCCATCCCAGCCCCTGCCCTCCTGGCTGCTCCAAGGAACCTGTYCCACCAATGGATGCCTGGGCTGTCCCTTCTGCTTTTGCTCCTRCAGCTCAGATGAGCCATCAGGAATGCAGGGAATTGCAAAGTGGAACCAATTTGTCATAAACACAGTCAAGGAGATGGAGCTGACTTTTTCTGTGACCCCTGCTAAAGCTGGCAAAGAGCTACACCTCCATTACAGAGGGTGGTTAAGGCAATCAGGGAGTTTGTCACTAATTTACATGAGGAAGCCACTCCAGCCACTCTCTTGCATAAAATTACCATCTGTTAACTCCTGGGGTCAGGAGATGCCGTGGATGTGGAGAGCTGCATTTCCTGACACCGGAGCTGGGAACCATCTCCCAGCCCTGCTCCCACCACAGCCCRTCCTGCCAGCAGGGAAGCTCCTTGGGGAGCACCCCCCCAGCTCTGGAAGCTGCTGGGCAGTGGCTACAGGCTGCCTGCACACACAGCACGGGTCTGCTCTTCTGCCAGAGCCACCAGAGCCTGCTCCTCACCATCACCTGCATCCCCAACATCATCTTCATCCCCACCATCAACCGCATCCTCACCATCATCTGTATCCCCCACCGTCACCTGCATCCCCACCATCATCCTCATCCTCACCATCACCTGCATCCCCCACTATAATCTTCATCCCCATCATCTGCATCCCCCATCATCACCTGTATCCCCCATCAGCACCTTCAACCCCACCATCATTTGCATCCCCCACCATTACCTGCATCCTCACCATCACCTGCATCTCCCATCACCATCTGCATCCCCACCACCATCTTCACCCCCACCATCACCTGCATCCTCAACATCATCTTCATCCCCACCATCATCTTCATCCTCACCATCACCTTCATCTTCACCATCCCATCATCATATCCCATATGATCCCATATGCATATCCCATCATCACCTGCATCCCCATCATCACTTGCCTCCCCCACCATCATCTTCATCCCGACCATCACCTGCATCCCCCACCATCATATCATTCCCACCATCACCTTCATCCCTCACCATCATCTTCACCCCCACCATCACCTGCATCCCCTTCCTTCCTTCCCTGAGTTTCTCTGGTGCTTTGCCCCTGAGCACAGACCCTGCCAGAGTATTCTGACTATCCCTATGGAGCTACAGTGAGAAGGAGCTGACACCCCCTCAGTCTGGTCCTTGTGGACTCTGCCTCCATCCCCTCCACCCTCCCCATCACCCTCATCATTATTGTCCTGCTTCAGAGGACACAGTGGGAAGGAATGAGCCAGAAATCTGGAGGAAGAGTGGAGAGGAAAAGTGAAATGCAAGTGGAAAGCTGGACACTCCTGACTCTCCATAGCCATTTAAAACAGCCCACACCTTGGGAAAAGCCAAGCCCTTTCCCTGCAAACAAAGTCAGGGAGACCAAGGATGAATTCCTGTAGCTGTTGGTTGTGCAAGCTACAAATGCCCAGTGAAACTTCACAYGGCTGTCTCATCAAGCACTTGAAAGAGTTTTAAAAGATTGTATCATTTGCTGACTCTGGAGCTATTTAATCATTCTTAATCATTATTATTTAATCAGTTTGAACTGCAAACCCCATGAAAACACAGATTTTACTACTTAAATGAAATGAAACATTTCCCAGGACTGCTTCTGCTGAGATCTGGAGACGCAGTGCCCTCCTAGTCTGAAGAGCCCTGCTGAGAACCAGGGCATATTAGCYCAGCTAATGGCATTAGATTGCATTTGGAAACCTAAAAATTCTTTTTTTCAGAGTAGCTCAGGAGTCTAGGTATGGCACTCATGGCATTCACACTCACATGCTTCTCTTTAAAACATTATCACTGTTACCTGTGCCAAAATACACAGAATAAAACCCATCTTATCACAAACAAGTAGCTCTCAAACACCACGTGAATATTTACTTCCATCTAACAGAGTGAGAGCTGAAAATATCATTAYAACAAGAAAATTTTCATGCTCACCTTTCAACAGGGTCCCTCAGCATGATGATAAGTTTGGCATTTGGATGGAAGGCATGGATAAAATCCTGGATTAGGAAGGGAGGTTCTCCTTCAGTGCTGTTGTCATAGAAGAAAATCCAAGCATTGTTGTCCCACATTGTCGAGGCACTGGCCTCCCCTGGAAATGAAAAGCATCTCTGCTGGTAACTCATTCCATTCTTCATGCTGGAGTGGAAAACTGGCTGCATTTTCAAGTGCTATTAGGCAGACCAGAATTGACTCAAAATGAGCTTCAGCACACCCCAGTTCTTGCAGACTCCCAGAGCTGCAGCAATCCCACTGCCCTGTGCCTTTGGGAATGCAGGGATGCTTAAGGCAGGTTTTAGGCAACTCCACCTGAAATGCTGCTCTCCATGACCACACTGCTTCCTGCTGGTGGCTAACACATGCAAATAGATTTAGCTCGGGCTGGAATGGACTGCTCAGGCGTTTAGCATCTTTTCCAGTGAGGAATCACAGAATGATCTGGGCTGGGAGGGACCTTAAAGATCATCTTGTTCCCATCCCTTCCACTGGGCCAGGTGGCTCCAAACTCCATCCAACCTGGCCTTGAGGAGGCAGGAGTTTGTCCCTGCTGCAGCCTTGCAACGTTCTTTGTAGCACCCACAGGTTGGTATTAATGTTCCCAATCTCAGAGAAGCAGCTTGCTAACAAACTCTAAAATTTCCCACAGAAAAATGTGGAAACCATCACCCCTGCTGATCAACAGTGTGGAAAACATAATCAGGAGAATCAGTGAGCATATAAGAAATATTTAAAAAGCAGCTGAGATGCGTCATTAAGGTTTGAAATATTATTTTTATAGAATTATTCATGTAGAACAAGTCAACTATTTATAAATAGATAGAGGGTTTATAGAATAAAGAGCACACTTTGGTAAAATATCAGATTCTGGTATCTTTAGTGTCTGAAGAAGCTCACTTGAAATGCAATGCTACAGGGAGAAATATATTCAGTAAAAATCTCTGCCAGAGTGAGATATATGTGATGGTTCAGCTGCTAAATAAATGATCTGATACGTTGTTTTGAATTTTGTAACCTTCTCTGTCTTTTTAAGTAATCCTGGCATTTATGTGGCACAGTACTGTTCAATAAAACATGTACAGAAGCTTTTTGGGGACTTAGACTCTGACAGTCTCATGAAAGCTAACTCTTGCTAATGAGGTTTTTCAAATCAAAGGGAAGGAGATTAAAAAAATAATAATGTTGTAGGCTTATGGACTTGTACATTATTTCCCTATTTTTTTCTTCCTTCCTCTGCTGGGAAAGCCCAATAAAGATTTAAAAAGATGGACAAAGCACAACGTGAGAAAGGTACTGGCTCCAAACTTGGGCTGAACATAATGTGATTCATTAATAAAGTCKGGGAGTTGTTAGAAAACACATTAATCTTCTGTCACATTCATTTTGCCTCTTTCAGGAGGAGGAGATCAGGTCCATTGGCTGTAGCTGGGTGTCCACTACAGCTCYACTCTTCCATTCTAAATTAATTAGCCAAAGCACTGCCTAATCACCAGCAGGCTTCCACTTGTCAATTAAAACTCAATTAGCCCAGCYCCCACGCTGGGTGAGGCAGAAACACAAAGGATTAACCAGAGGCCAGGAGCTGAGGCAGCCCTGCCACAGAAAGCTCTCCTGAGCCTCCAGGACGTGGGGAACAGAGGGAAGGAGCCCCTGCAGGCAGGGATGTGCTGGGGAGGGCACTCCAGGCATGGGGGTGACCTTGGGAAGTCCCTGCTCCATCCCCTGGACAGGCACAGCCTCCAACAGCTCCCACAAAAATCATGGCAATTGTCTCCATCATGGCAAGGTAATTAATTGAAGTCTGTGACCCCATCCAGCCACCTATTCCTGCCCAGACTGGATCTGATCATCCTGCACAGCTCTCTGCTCTGCTCCCTGATCACCTCGGGTGTTCTGCTGGATTTGTCCCAATCAGCGTGGCCAAACCTGCAGACACCTCCCTACACTGCTGCACTGTGAACTACAAAAAACCCCAGTGCATTCACCCATAAATGGGCAGATTCTCCTAACATCAGAGCCCACATTCCACAGAAACTCTGAGTTCCACCACCCCAAACCCGCAGGCACGACACAAGGCAGGGACACAAATCCCATAATCATAAAGGCTGGAGAAGACCTCCAAGATTGTCAAGTCCAACCCAAGATCACAGGCACAAAACCAAATCGTGCTAAAGCATTAACAGGGCTCAAGGTGCTGCTCCAGCCCAGCAAAACCTGGGCTCRAGAGGCTAAATCTTCCCACAAGATGACTGTAATGAGTTTAATGAGGGGAAAAAAATATATATATTAAAAGAATATAATAATCATTCTGGTCCCTGCTGACTTTTATAATTTTAATTTCCTGAAGCAAGCAAACAAAAATTTTTCTGACAATTTGACAGTGTTTGGTTTTGGTTTAATATAATATAATTATATGTTTTAATATATATAAAAATAGAAATAGATATAGAATCTATTTTATTATATATTACATATAATTTATATTATATTATATACCATATATAATATATAATAATATATTGTATGTATATGTATGTATGTAATATATATATGTAATATATATATTATATGGATAATTATAATAATATATAATTATAATATAATACAGGTTTAATACCTGCAAAGAGAACACGCCATACTAAACATGAGATAAATGAATCACCAACAATTAATTGTGTTTAATTACGCCRGTGCAACTGAATTGGTTTTTTTTCTTATGGACTTAAAGATCATATGAATTATTAAATTGCCTGAAGAATGGTGCACAACCTCTTCATTCAGTCATTAATGGATTAACATCATATTGTGTTTTCACAAGTCATTCCTCTGAATTTATCTTACTAATGATTCCACATAAACAAATCCTGTTCAGAACGCCTCGGGGGGGATCAGCCCTGTCCTCTGGGGTTCATCTCTAAAAAGATAATGGGGTTTCTTTTGGAAAATGCAGTTATTACCCACTAGGTTTAATATCCAAAGAAGCCTGACTTTTCAAAATAATATAACATGATGAACTACTGAAATATTTACAGTTTTAATTTGATTTTTCTTTACAGTCATCTGAAAAAGAAAAGRAAGATTATGAGAAAGCCTGATGTTCATACAGATTCATTTTAGGCTAGATGGCTTTGTTTTGTTTTTTACCAAGGTCATAAAAGACTGCCCTAATGAGTATAATCATTCAAGACTTTTCCTGTAAACTTAATAAGAAAACGAGCAGAACCTTAATGAAACAAGAAATGAGACCACGGGAAAAAGAAACACAAAGTGAACCCTACAAAAAGCTGCAACAGGAGGTGGGTAATCAAAGATGCACGCTGCCAATTAGATTAGTGAATTTAATWAGTATAAACACTTCACCCATCAAGGGACAGGGGATATTATTGTAAGTAGCAGGAAAATCTGCAGATGTCCTTGATGGCAGCATTTCTTAAGAACCCCATCTTGCAAATGCTGCTCAGTGTTGCAATGTTTAATAACGTGAATGATGGACTTAAATGGAGGCTGGGGAAGTACTGAAGAAATGTGACTCAGACAAGGCTCTGGTTTAACCAACCTAAGGCATCATCACCATCTCATCCAGCCAGCAACAGGTTAAAATTTTAGGTGATAATGAGACCAAACCCCCAGTAATTCTGAGGGAAGGCAGTAAAATCTTGTCTCTATTTTCTGTAGAATTGTGACTTCAAGCCTACTTGAAAAGTCTCTTTTTGACAGGGAACTGTCACTTGCACAACTACTTTTTGCATGGAATGTGTCTGCTTTCCCTGTGAAGTAAGGCTGGTAAAATTCCCATCCCCTCAGTTTTCTGGTTTTAGCAGACAGCAAAAGCAGAATTTGGAAGTTTTGTGATGTTCCTCATGGGCACTGTAAACCAGCACACCGTGGGCCAGAGTGGATGAGCCCAGAGGAGTGACCACTGTGTGTTCACAAAAAGCAATCCAGGGATCCCTCCCTAGAGCCCAGTGCTCACCAAGGACTTCCACAAAGTACAATAAACAGCACTTCTAGACCATTCTTAGTGCTAAGTAGGTAGTTTAACACCAACTAATTATATCAATTTCTTCTGTTGGAGCTTATGAGCCACTGGGAGCTTTTGCTACCACGTTTCCCAGCACCTGCAGGATTTCTGCAGCACCCAGTGTGGGTCATACCACCACAGTTACTGATTTAGCATTTGGAAGTGAAGCCACAATCCCAGCACTACAGGCAATCCCCTCATAATGGTGCTTAAAGTGGATGTGGCACTTGGGGACWTGAGTTAGTGGTGACCTTGGGARTGCTGGGGGAATGGATGGGAGTGATGATCTTAGAGGGCTTCTCCAACCTAAATGGTTCTGTGAAAACAAAATGAAAACGGCATCTGACAAGCCACCAAGGTCATTCTCATTCTTGGGGAAAAAAAAACCCAAACAAATGCATTAATTAAATGCTGATGCTCATCAGATATACAGCACTTGCTCAGGAATTTTCTGGAGATAATCACAGCTTCTTAACAAAGAGAGAAGGAAAAGGAAGCCAAGAGCTTCCAGAGAAGAGCAACACCAGGGGCTCTGTGCTGAGACCCAGACACAAAATCCCCCTCTGGTGCCTCAGCTCGGAGCACTGCCAATGTGGATGGAGCTACAGAGAATCTGGGGGCTGGTTTTGGCCTACCAATGATGATGTTGTTCCTCTTGCCATGCTCCTTCACTGCATCACTCTGCAGCACACTCTGGATCTGATGTGCTGCCAGGTCAAACAGGTCCAGGTAATCCTCCACCGGGTAGCGGTCGTGAAATCCATCCCTGAGCCGGATGATTCCTGAGGAAAAACAGCCAGAAAGAGAGAATTAAAATCAGCAATTATGACAGCAACAGGGCAAGACTAACCACTGGTGCAAACCAAGGCGGTTGGCCCCGAGCCAGCCAACATCAGCACRAGATCAGACTGACCAAGTGCAACCCTCAGATAAAAGTGCCAGTAATGAAGTGGCTGAGATCTGAGATACTGAATGATTACACCATAAATTCGCAGTGATAGGAAATATTTTAAGTGCTCTGTTTTGTAGTCCCTGCATGAATGAGCTTGGATTTATCTTCTTCTAAATTTAGCTTTTGGAAGGAATATAGAAGATAAGATTCTACTTCCACTTGCACCCATGTAAATTGCAGTAATATTGGACTCCCACTAGATTTACTGTTTTGAGATTGAGCACAGGCTCTGATGCCAAATATGCAAATGAACACACACTGGGAAATCATTCATGGGTTTTTTCCTTTCACAGGTATGCAAATAAAGCTCCACGGTAGTATCTTGTTTTTCTCCTCTCCTTCCCTACACCCCAGGGTGAGTTCAGTATCACCTTCCCCCTGCGTTTCTCAGCATCTTCAGCTGCATCCTGTGATTTTTATACTCCTTTTCCCACTCCTGTTTCCAAATCTAGTCTCACTTCTCCATTTGCTGCACACGCTCCCCACACAGGACTTCCCAGCTCTCCCTTTCTTGTTCCCACAAGGCCAATAATTATCAATTATGTGAGAGGAAAGCTCAGCAAGGGAGTTCTTTTGTCCATTGCCTCTGATTTTCCCCTTTAGGAAAGTGGGATTTAATGAGGGTAGGAGAAAGTTCAACAGCATATTTTGACTTGTTTTGAGGGGGGAAAAAAGTGCAAGAGTGGTGCTACAGACAGCCTTGGTTTGTTGCCACCCCACTCCTGGGAACAGAAACAGTGGCAAGGAGCCAGGAGAGAGAGACAGTCAAGCTGAGGCAAAGTCCTGTGGAGCATCAACCATCCCAGCAGAAGGGGAAAGGAGTGATTTGTGAAATGGGGCCTCCCCAGAGGGCTGTTTAACCTCAGCTGAAATTAGTCAGTCTCATAAAAATCCACTGAATCAGAGGATGCCATTGAACAAAGAGATTTTYTTGTCCAGCTCAAGTGTTAGAAACCAAACCAAGTTAATAGCCAGGAGCAYAGGAGTCATAGCCACTTGCTGGCTGTCTCAGTTTCACTTGTGAGAGTGTTTGTCATATCCTCTGTTTTTCTTTTCTTAATTTTTAAAGAGTAACCATTAGGTAATGTGCTTTAAAGGCAGAATTAAAGGACTGAGCCACCAGGAATAAACTTGATCTTTCATTCTCAGTGGCAGACAGCTGAGATGGTTAGAAGGTCATCCCTACAGATCCCTCTCCCATGAGACCATGAGCTCTGCCATGTTTCCTCATTCTCCAGCTTTACAAAACAACTTCAAAAAAACTGAATTATGCGAAGAATGTTCTCTTCAAGGATCAGCACTTGGTCCCCAGTGGCTGACCACAAGACTGCAAGTGGAGGGCTTGTGGATGCCAGCACAGAGATAGGAATTCACCCTTGTTCTCAAGTTAGATGCACTCCAGCCTGATTTTTCAAATTCTTCTGCTGTTTGGTAGGTCAGGTTCAGAGCTTTAGTGAGCCCAGTCTTGCTGAAGTGAGGCTGGGTGCATYACCTCCTCCAAAATTCATTCCAAACATTTATGTTGAGGTTCATGTAAGTGGAGGTGTAAAAGATTTTAGTTTAAGCTATCAGCTGGGCTCAGCCTTTTCTGCCAGCACTGCCATGGAACACAAAATCCTCCACAGATTTTGCTGACAATCCCTTCTTCTTTCCATCACTTTATCTAAACATGAGAAAAAGTTGTGGCTGCCCCTGGATCCCTGGCAGTGCCCAAGGCCATGGCAGGCACAGGATGGGCTTAAAGGTCCCTTCCAACCCAAACTATTCCATGATTCCCATGTTTTGCCTTCAGTCAGCTGCTGACTGTGATGAACAAGTCCCTTCTCATGGGTCTTCAAGGAGCACCACGATGCCTCTCTGTGCTTGACTTGGTTTCACTCCTCAATTCACACTGGTGCCTCCAGTGTTTCTCAAACAGGACTAAGTTATCTCAAAAGCAAAGCTGCATTTTCATCACACGGCTTTACATCTTAGTTTACAAAAAAGTATTTAGGAAATGTCCAAAATATTTTGTTTGGCAACTTTCTTATGGCATTTGCAAAGGAAGAAAACTGAAAATTTAACAGCAAAATTATGAACTCCCATCTCTGTGGCTGAGACACCTCACCAAGAAGGAAGAAACAAAACCCTGTCTGCAGGAGCTCAAAGGTTCTTCTGGGTCCAGGGCACAGGGAAACAAGATGGAAATGACAAGACCACATGCAGGAGAAATAAAGAGGTTGAAGTTGCACTGCCAGTGTCCCAATGCCTCACAAAGTGTCCTTTCTTGCCTTTAGCCACAGAAATTCATCCTTTTCCCATTCCGAGGAAGCTTAGAAAAGCACCAAAAGAAAGTAGTGATCAAAGTCCTCATCTACACTCCAGTGCCAGTTTTTCCTGTTCCAAAGTCTGTGTCTGCCATAAAGCAACAGCAAATGAGAAACAAATTAGGATGTCACCAAAATAAGCAGAATCTTCCTCTTGGAAACAGTAAAATCACTGAAAAGTCTCTGACACCGAAGTCATACAAAGTGAGGGCACACCAGCATTTAACAGCCAGATTCAAGAACAGGAAAATTCAGTCCCTGGATGGAATACAGAGGGCACCACACTCATCCACATCTAGAAGGGAGCAGTTAGGAAACTCAAACAGGTCTTCTCCAGCTCATCTAATCTCTAACCACAAGTCTGACCTTCTTCAGCATCCAGAGAGAGAAAAGGAGAAAACACTTCATATGGATGAAATTCTGTGCTCAGCCCCACTGCCCTGAGACACCCTTTGGAGGTGAAATCAGGAGGGGTGAATGCCTTTTGCCCCAGCTGGCCACAACCCCAGCTAGTCATGTCTACCTTCAGAGATAGAAATAATGATATCATCCAGAAAAAGGATCAAAAATATGTGCAGGCCCTCAGCGTGAGAGAGTTTCTTCGTGCAGTTTCTTCTCTACTGATCTGTGTTGCCCAGAGCTGTGGCACTAATGAAGCTCCTGTCACAGTTCTATTTATTGAACCAAAAGGACTCAAATTTTAAATAGTGTGACCCATCATTTATTGATGTAAGAAAGGCTTTACAGAATTTTGCAGTACAAAACTATCACTGCTTCTCTTCAACTCCCCCATGACAACCTAACAGTTTCTCTTCTTGCCTTTATAAATTCATAAGGTTGGTCTTATGCACTGGTTTTGTTTTCCCTTAGATTTTCCAAACTGCTGCAAATAAAACCAAATGAAATGTGCATTTTCTCAAGAGGCTTAACCTGAAACACCACTGAACAAAAGCGGGTGCAGCAACTGGATTTCTCAAAACCACCAACTCCAGCGGTTTCTAGGCAAACCAACACGCACCAAATGTATAAACCTCATCCCAAATACTTACAAAATTTTAAGAGGGACAACTAGCCTGGCTAGCAGAGGGCATTTAGACTCACCAAAGCGTTTCCTGGTCCACCAGTGGGGCTCCTTGATGGCGGAGAAGCGGACGTCGGGGTGCAGGCGGAGGCGGTCGTACAGGTCCGTGGTGCCGCACTTGGGCTGCCCGATGATGTAGAAGTGTGGCAGGCAGCGCAGGCGGTAGTGCTTGTCCTTGTAGTGGTACAGGTGGTTCCAGAACACCTTCCTGAGGTAATCGAAAATGATCCGGAAGCGCTTGGAGTAGAGCGCGTAGGAGTTGGTGGCGTAGGGATCCGCSGTCGTGTTCCCGCGGTACTCCTCGTACCAACAAGGGTTCTTGCTGTTTGGAAGGAATTTGTTAGGAATTACCGAAAACATCTGCAACATAAAGAACAACAATTTCAGTCAAGGCAGCAAGCAATCAACTTTTCTTCTTACTTAGCACTTACTTTTCTTACTTAGCACGGCGAGACAACAGAAACACTACCTGGACAGAACACTATTTCTACCTACAACGCTGACCCCGTTCATTGCTTCTGATGAACCAAACCCTGTGCAACCCACTGGGCTGGGAGACAAGTMTTTAGAAATAAATCCTTTTATTTTAAGGCCAGAAAGGGCCTCAACAATCACCCCAACTCCTCTGCAATCCCAGGAACTRATTTTTAAAGTCAAACACCCAATACTCAAATCAAATTACCTTCCARTTTTTAACTCTGAAATACAAGGTTTGCAACGATTTTCAGGAAGGTGCCCTGGCAAGCATTTATTAGAAAGGCTCCTTTCTTATTTATCATTTCAAGTGACAGGTGAATGTAAGTCACAATGATTTTGCATGAGAGAAGGTAAAAGTTCAGTGACGTTGTACAGCTACCAGAAGACTGCCTGATTTTTTGCTTCAGGTGTCAAGAGCATTTATAGAACCCATCCATCCTGCCCGTGACTCAGAGGGATGTGATCTACAATACCAACTCCTCAGCTGCTGTGAATCAAGAGACTCTAGATGGTGTAAATCACTGCATGAACATCCAAGCAGTTGCACTTTTTAATATCTAGGCAAAAGATTGATCCACAAGCCTTGAAATAAGGGTGTAAAAAGCAGTTTAAGACACGCCTCAATTCATACTTACATGTGGCTCTTGCTTCCTCAGCTCTTCTAAATCAGGGCGCTGCCTCRTTATAAACTCTATCTTTGAAGTAATGGTGTCAATAATTAATTTAATGCTTGGATAATCCCTTACATATGAAATATTCATTTTTGAAGGCTGGTAATAGTCTTTCATGTCACTAAGGCTTTCATTGTCCATTAGGCTGGGATTGCTAGCAAAAGCTCCGTAATGGAAGGGAGATGGGATCAGCAGCAGACCATGCTTGGCTCCAGTCAGTATGTAGGACACCATCACGAGAGTCATTATGATCAACCCAAACATCAAACTGCAGAGCTTCCCCTTCCTCAGGCAGAAAAACCCATTCCAGCTCTCACAGTGATCAGTCCTCACTTCCAGAACCGCGAGCCACCTCATCTGCTTGCTGTCGGTGTACAAAGGGATTTTATTTTCTCTTCTGCACACAGGACACTTCTGGTTTTTGTGGTCAGGTCCACGGCATCTGAAACACTGTCTGTGCAAGTCATTTGGTAATAAATGTATGCAGCAATTAATGCAATGCCTCATATTACTACTGTTAAACTCCTACGTTAATGAGCCAAGCGCAGCCATAAAARTGTTTCTGAAGCATATGAGTCATCTTCTGCAAGTCTGAAATTATTTCGTTCCTGGAGTGGTTCTACAACTACTCAGCAATGCAAAAGGACAGGTTCAAAACAGAATAAAAAGTGACATGTGTCACAGAAGGAAAAAGAAGCCCCAGCCACCACCGCCACACAAAAATAGATGTACTCTGGATGTGGCTCCCAAGAATTCGGCTCAGTAAGAGGAATGTGGTGAAGTAAGGATCAGCTACAAAACTGKCTCAAGTTTTTCCCATTGAACAAAATGAGAAGGGAAAAAAATTGTTGCGTAGTGTGAAAATATGCAAAAAATAAAAATAACTCATTTTCCTCTGCTTTATGCTGGRATAGGCAAATATGGGTAGAAATTTCCAGGTTCCCTTAAAACAAGCAGGTTCCAAACCACACTGCTGCTGCTGCTGCTGCTGGAAGCTTCATCTTCCCAGAGGTGGCTCCAAAGAGATGCATTGTCCAACCTAGAGAAACAAACCCAGATATTTATACACACCCAGGCATCATATCCACACCATCCACAGCCATAGCAAAGCCCAACCTACCACCAGTCATTTCAGATTTCTATTTGAAAGATGCCTGCCGTTGGCCAAGCCTGTTAATTTGCAGCACTCAGGACATTAAACCCAGGGAACATTTGGCTCCAGGTTCACAGCAATTTGCCCCTGATTTTCCATCACCCATCTGCTCACATCAGTGACTAGTTGCTATACAGGTAACACTACACGACTGACTAACCCATCCAACAGATCTTAATCTGCTCTTGAAATATGGGAGCATTTCTGGACAGTATCCAGTGACACAGGTTTAAATAATTACACTCTATCTGCTCCTGAGGACCTTAAATGAACAGTCCTGAAGTGGAGTAGGACCCTGTTTGAGGCAGGGATAAAGTAACAATCTCCTTTCAAACAAGAGAGATAAAAAGCCAAACAAAAAAAAAAATATCAAAAGCCATGAGTAAAACATTCAGCAAAGTGAAGAGATTAAAAAAAGACACAAGGAAAAGGCTAATGACAGCATCTCAGGTTTCTGGACCAAAAGATGGGTTCTCTTATTACTCACCAAATCAGAGAAGTATAATCATTACTATTATGAGTCCCACAATTTGACTGTTTTGCCTTTAGCTCTATCAACACCTATTTTTAATGCTTAAGCAACACTGCTATAATTCTAGATAATAACTCCTGGTTCATTCCTACAAAAGTGTCCTGATCAAATGGGGCAGTCACTTCAGATGCCACATTCATCATCATCCTTCTGGCTGCATTTTTGTATGAGACAAAGTGCTTTTGTAAAAGTTATTTGTATTCTGATGTTTCTCCCACTGAACACTGTCACATATTGGAGGATTTCTGCAATCAGAGCAAGTAGGCTGTGTCTCAGGGACTCAAGAATAATTAGATA
This sequence comes from Cardinalis cardinalis, assembly GCA_014549065.1. Classification (NCBI taxonomy): domain Eukaryota; kingdom Metazoa; phylum Chordata; class Aves; order Passeriformes; family Cardinalidae; genus Cardinalis; species Cardinalis cardinalis. The sequence continues at coordinate 560,028 of JACDOX010000217.1, forward strand.
AATATTGAACAAAAGTATTTGCAAAATGCTTTCCTTCCACCCCAAAAAAGTTCATTTCCTTAATGAGTTTATTCTCTAARCCAGATGAGGCAGACAGAAATCACACCATAATCATTACTGACTATATTTAAACCAAAGGGAAAGAAATCAGTGCAARACTTCTCAAAGAGACCAGTCTTAAAAACTTCTCCAAAGGAGCAAAGCTGTGATGACCTTGACAGAAGTTTGAACAATGAGAGMTATTAAATCAGATTCATATGGGTAATTTTAAACCTACAAAGTTTATGCTTTCTTACGTGTAAAAAATCCCTCCCTGTAAACATCCAAAAGAAAAAGAGGAACTATGGAAAGGAGCCAAGGTTGGAAAGACCTCGATGGTTGTCCAAACTCCACCAATGGTGGTGAGAAGGAGGACAAGAAAGGGAAGTCCTGGCAAGAAGTGAGAAGTTTCCACTTCCCAAGTAAATATTTCAGGCAGAAATAAGACCCTGATCAAACATTTTCAGAAAGGAAGCAAAGGGGGCCAGAGGCAGTGTCAGGGCAGATTCAGGCAGCATCCACATCCAACAGAGGAAGTCATGAAAACAGACTCATGAAAAAAATACTGTAAAAAAAGAGAGGATGGAGGTGAGGGCCCTCATCACAAAAGATAAAAAGGTGAAAAAAGCCCCTCTGAAAAAAGAAGCACRAAGAAGCCACAGGTTCAAGCAGTAGCTCCAAAAGATCTGGTAAGCAAAACCCACCCTACAGCATCTCTTCAACTACATTTATCATGTTCTAAACATTTGTTTTTATGAAACCCTTCTACCCTGAACTCTTCTTCTTTGACATCCACCTCAGTACCCTCTCAGACCTCTGCTCTCCAGCTCCTTGCTGTTTATTTTCATAGACCAATTCCTATGCACTGGCTATTTAAAATAAAGAAAAAAATCCAATTTATCTTCCAGTCCTCTTCTAACAGGGATCTGCAACCTGCTCAGTGACACTGACTGGACAGATTTATCTGAGATAGCCTTATGGGATCAATTCCAGGTTTGTGTATTTGACATCAATTCTCAAATTTTTAAACAGAGCAATCAGAAATACATTAATGAATGCAGACCACAAGACCTTAGAAAAACCACATAACCTTCTCTSTCCTATGTCCATTTGTGTGCTAAAAAATGGACTGGAATTTATTGAACTCTTCCCAGATGCAGACACTTCTCATGAAAATCTGCCACAAATATTACAAAGCCAAGGAGAAACCATGTTAACTACATCTTTGGCAGGTGAAGACAATTGTTTATCAGGAAGCTGATACAAGGGGAAAAAATAGAAATATGTTTAGGCTACAGTAAAGCTGAGATATTAATCACACCAGTCATGAGGGGAAATTTAAAGTTCCACCAGCAACCATAACTCTGCCAGCTCATGCACAAGCACTGCATCAGGCTCTTAATTAGATGATCAGTTTGATGACCTATCACAGGACAATGACAGATCACTCAGCTAACAGAATAAACACATTGATCTCATTTTATTTTAATAACTGCTAGTTGCCAACACACCATTTTACAAGATTTTGCACTGTCAACGTTCATGAAATAAGAAAATTGAATTGTAATAAACACATAAAAGGATCTAATTCCCCAGTGCCACTCCCTTCTCTTTGCCAAGTAGTTTTTGATGGAAGTTCATTCCCAAAGACTTCACCATGGCATGAAGGATGCTCACCAGAAGGGCAGGATCTTCCCCCAGCCCTCACCTCCCTCATTCACCCCATGAAATCCAGACATCTACAGTGTCCTGTTTTTGTTCCTCCCATCCAACATTCCCAGCAGCCACAGCCACCAGCACACGTCACCTCTCTGTATTCCACYCCTGAGAGCAGAAGGATGTGGATTGCAGGCAGAGGGAAGGTTATGAGGCTTGAGCTGGTAATAAACCATGTGTGTCTCCTTATATTTTAGCTGCAAAGCTGCTGGCTGTTCACTGGCAGAAAATTACTCTCTTTACACAACAAGCAGTGTCTTTGTATATTGAATAATGTAGCATGTAATTTCCCCTTGTTGAAGGGAAGGGTGAATTATTTATGATCACGTCTATACTGCATTTGTCTGCTGTACATTAATGCGTGCCAGCCCTAACCACAGAGCAGAAATCAACAGCAACCTTTGCAGGCTCCTTGGCCAAAAGCAGCCCTCCTCATAAAAATCAGGATCTCTGGGAATAGCCTCAGGAGGAARCATGGATATACAAGATGACACACAGTGGAATGGGGGGAAAAAAGGAAAAGCTCTCCTAGATTTCAATATATTCCCACTGAAGCCAGGAGAGGACTTTGCTCCAAACTGGAGCAGGCTCAAGCTAACAAAGGTATTTATATGCAACAGAACTTAATAGCAAACAGGTGAGACCTTTCAATGGCAGTTTCCCTGAACAATTCCTGCATTCCATGACAGGAGGGGCTGYTGGGGGCTCAGGATGCAGGAGAGGAGGCTGGCAGGAACCACAAAAGCCAACAGCAAAAGCAAACCACAAAAGCTCACCCCAAAGCACTGAAAATMCAGCATCCATGAGGCCCTAATCATTTCATCCATAGGGTAAAAAGAGACATTCCCCTCAAAAGAAAACATGCAAAATTTTTCATCATCCACATGGGTTTTGTTGACTGTACAGAAAGTGTCTGAAATTCTGTATTATTCCCATTAAATGAACATTTCATAAAATTCCTCCCCTTTCTCTTTAAGGCTTATAAGGGAAGACTGCAACCAAAATGGCTACAGAATCTCAGAATCATGGAAATACTGAGGTTGGAAAAGCTCTCCAMGACCATCAAATGGAGCACAGCCAAGGCCACCACGTCCCCAAGTGCCACATCCACACAGCTCTTAAACCCCTCCAGTGATGGYGACTTCACCACTGCCTTGGGCTTTTGATGGAGAAATTTTCCCTAATACCCAACCTAAACCTCCACTGCTGCAACTTGAGGCCATTTCCTCTTGTCCTAATGCTTGTCCCTGGGGAGAAGAGACCAACAGACTATAAAAAGCAATTACTTTCATATGCTCAGTCACGTAGCTAAAATTCTGCTCCTCTATGAATAAGATAAAACAAATTCAACAGATTTTACAAATATATATCTATGTGAATGACCTGTTTTCCAGGTCACCAGTTCCTTAACACTTGATATGCTTTCCTTTCTTTCAAAACTCTTTAAAATAAAGATAAATCAAACTTTTGCCGGTGCTCTTCAGGTCACATTTTTCTGTAGCCTTGTTACTTGTAATCACAGTCAGCTTCTCCTCCCACCACTGAAAAGGTGGCTGTGAACCTCTTATAAACACATTTCAGGTACACCAGGAGGACATTTCTCATCCTGGGGTATAAATGCTCCCCTGAATTTATGTCAGTGGAGCTACAGCACTTTGTCTCCTCCCTTCACACAACAGAATTGAAGATTTCAGGTAAATCAGTCCTGATGGGCAGCTCACAGCCTGAAATATGGATGTCTAAGGCAAGTGAGAAGACAATCCACCAGCTCCCAGATTAGATGGGATAAAGCCTATTTAGAAAGCTACAGATGCTATAAAATTAAGGATTAAACACTTTTACCCAAAAAAAACCCAAACAAAAGACCAGGCAAAAGATAATACTGCTGAATCATCTGGCCAGGAACATCACATTGTTCCTAATTTAATATATCTAATGCCATTCTTAGCGTAACAGCTATGTCATTCTATCCATAGTCTCCTAATTGTTTCCACTAATCTGGATAAATATTCCTTCTGCCTAAGTGCCTTCCCTGCCAAATCAGGAGGGWTTGTTTAAATCAAGTTCTCAGTTTGCACTGCTGATGTTTTTCTGCAATCTCAGAGCAAAGCTGATCCCACGCCCTCCAGAACACTCCAGAAATGAACTTCCCTGTGGAAATGTTCCCCCTGAGAAGCTCCTGTGAAGACAAGGCTGTCATTAGTCAGASAGGCTGCTCTGGAAGTGAAAGGCTGCCCACAGTCCAACCACATAAACTTTCCATGACTCACGTCAAGAGGAATGGAAACATGAAAGGGCAAAGTGAGGCTGGTGGAGTGAAATCCTCGTAACATTTTCATATGGAAAGAAAAAGCCCAACAATGTTCAGTAGCAATGCAGCACAACCATGGAATTCCTTTTCCATTCCTCCATCAYTCAGTGCAACATTCTCCATGTACAACAGCAATTCTTCAGCCCACGCAGGATAAATTTATGGACACAAAAAACCTGCAAAACCTTACAATGACAGATATTTTTTGGCTATCAAGCTTACTGGAAATGGTTAGAATTGAAGCAGACTACAGGCAGCACACAATCTGAAGTATTTGTACAAGGGTAGGGGAGTATTTACAGCAGGAGGAAGTTCATCCTGTGAGTGGGCAGGTTGTACCATTTCAATAAAAAATAGCCCAGTAGAAGGAATAAAATCTAAGCTAAATTAAAAGAGAAAGAACATTATGTAAGGAAAAGAGAGAAATAATTGTAGATTTTTCTCCCTCCTGCTTCTTGGACACATTTGGCTCCTCAAGTTTACATTTTTGGAAATAAACTTTGCCTGAACTCACATCTATTTACCTCAGAGAAATCAGAAAGATGCCAGAAAGATGATATGTCAATAAAAAGAGGATCATGAATCACTGAGCTCTGCAAACTTCTGGCAAACAAAAAAGGGAAAAATCCCAAAACAAAACAAAAAAAAAACAAGYAAAAAGCAATTGCAGTGATTTAGAAAAGCCACAGGACTCATTACAAAGCTGAGCAACCTCCTGCAGACTGAAGTTATGTAAAGCTCCTTTATTTACTTAAATCCCCTAATTTTTAAAGAATCATCAACAAAGGCAACTCCCAAGATGCTGTATAAACCAATGGAACCATTTTCAAGGCAATCAGTGGGAAAACAGGTACATCCTAAAAGCAAGGAAAGGTGGCCACAGCTCAGGGTTACACACTCAACCTGTTGAACAACTGCTGAACACATGTTCAAGCCTAAAATTTTTATTTAAAGAAAGCATTTCATAGCCTTTTAAAGCCAAAGAAAACCTCCTGAATCACCACTGAATCAGCAATCTCGCCTAAAAAACAACAGTGCTTTCCTCCACAACCCAGCTGGTTCCTTCCTCAGAATCTAATCCAAACACAATCTGCTCCTTCCTCATCCATACACTTCCAAATAAAATGTGAGACTGGAACAAATTCCTTGCTCCACATGCAAAACAGAAAAACAGCAAACTCCCCTAAAATCAGCGTAACAGTAGTCATCCCAATCACATAAGGATGACTTCTATTATTTGGGCTGCAATGCTCAGGAAATAGTTACTGAGCTTGAATCACCACTCAGCTACGGTATAAACACTGCCTGAATAAACAGATTGTTGGAAGCAAGGAAAAAAGAGTGGGGATTGGGAAAGGGAGCTCCCTGACCTGGATCAGTGACAGCAGGGTTGTGCCCTCCCCCAGAAATGCATTATTGCACCTAAAGTCTTGTGCAAGTTCCTGGAAATTGCCAAGGTCCAGTTCCTTGCACTCCTAAAATGCCACAGCCACATGTTCTGATGTGCTGTTGTTTGGTCTGCCTCGAGAATGTGAAAATAACACAACTCAGTGTTACCCATTTTTAAATTAAAGCCTTTTTCAGCAGGGAAAAAAACCAACCCACCAATTATATTTAATGACTTCRGCGTTCCTTCTTTCTATTCTATCTGATTTAAATCAGTCTAAATCAAAAATCTTAGTTTTTGGGCTGCTTGCAGGATAAAAACTGCAGGCAGGAAAATAAAACAGAACCAAAAATCAGCAATTTCYYYAGAAACACAGGTCCAAAAACCCTGKAAGGAAAAAAAGCAGCACCAGCAGCCACCCAACCTGTGGCAGCACACACCTGGAGCTCCTGTGTCAGGGCAGAGCTCCCATCCATGTGTTTAAATCCTCCCCCTGTACAAACAGGGAGCAGAGTGCTGTTTTCATACATTCCTGAGGATGTTTGGAGCAGAATTTTGCCTGCAGTGCACACTGGCTTCTCAGCTCCTGATCAAAACTTGCTGCCTACGATGTGCAACAGCTCCAGCAATTCATCTTTTCCCTTCCCTTAGTTCCTATTCATCTCACATAGTGCCTTGCTACAGAATCACTGACAGGTTTATATTGAATATGAAAGAGTTGCACACTGTAGAAAAAAAACTGTGTCTTTACATAAATTACTCCAGTGCTTTTGGTCTCACAAAAAAGCCACTTTAATCCACTTTCAGAGATCATTCTGCATGGTCAAAGTTTGGTATCTTTATTTTCAATCCTCACAGTAACTGTGAGCATCCTTCCAACTGATCCCACAYGGTCCTGGGGGTCCCCTCCATGGAAACAAGGATAAACCAATGCACCCATCCTGTGRGGCTCACAGATCCCATTCCCAAAAATCTGGAGCCAGATTAGAAAGTTCTGACATTCAGAACACAACCAGAAATTGCATCTATTTAACAAAACCCAGCCAGTCCCTCATTAAAATGATTGATTCACCAAGAGCCAGYGTAAAGGACTGATGCCACTGGGAGGTAATTTCTACCTCCTCCTAAGAAAAAGTGCACCTTCTTAAATGTCCAGGGAGACACCACCACCAAAATTAGATGAAGACAGATGTAGAAGGTCAAACAATTCATGCAGTGATTTCATATCCATGAGAATTKCTCAGACTAAATTTGCCCTATGTACTTTCTTTTGTTATATGGGAAAAAAAATAAGCTAAGAGCTGCCTGGAAAGGCACAGGGATCACCTGMAATCCAACTTCAGGGGCAGAAAGCGAATGTGACAAGGCTGATCTTGCCATAAATGTTTGTATTGCATTTYTAATAAGACCAAGCAGCAGCTGAAGTTTCATTTCCAACACAGGACATCACAATAATTTACAAAAATAGAAATTCTTACCTGTCTGCTCTTTCAAGGAATACATCCCACTCTCATCCCACAAATCAGCCACATTCCTGCTCTGAGTGTGAGTGCAAGAGGGAAGCACAGAGCACGAAGGCTGAATCTGTTATGAAGCTCTTTCACTGCAGTTATTTTTATCAAACAAACTGAAGAGGTTTGGGGGTTGGCAAGAGGGAAAAAAATATCATCTCTAAATACAGCTCTTATCCGCCYTGCAGTCAGGCTGTAATCAGAAATAAATAAGTGTTTATCTTCAGAAAACGCCCAAGGCAAAGCATTGGTCTGGTATTGACAGAGCTGATGTCTCAGACCCAGCTGCTCTGTAGTTACCTGTCTCTTCCCATCCACTGTGAATCCTGTTTAATTTCAGGCTCCCAAGGCTGCTTGACTGACTCTCTGGGAAGACAGTGCTGCAATTTATTCAAACAGCTCTTACTCCACAGAGACACAAGGGTTTCCCTCCATGCAGAGCTCATCTGGGTGAGCACAGCACAGTGATTCCATCACTCTACCTGAACACCTGAAAAAGCTGTGGATTCTCCATCCTTGGAATTCTCAGGGCCAGGCTGGACARGGCTTGGAGCAACCWGGGATAGTGRAACCACTTCACTGTGCAAAAGAAAATAAACCTTCAGAGTCAGCRTGCCAGCTGACTGTCACCCAAGGGAGAGGAGGAGAGCTGGTGCAGCACAGTTGGGTTTGCAGGAGGGGATCTGTCAGGGCTGAAGGGATATTTTAAGCCCAGCTCTTTGTCTCTTTGCATTGATTACTGGTCYAGAACCGGCACGTGGGGGAAAAATGTTCTGAGAGTATTTCCAACGTCCTGCCAAGCGTTTTCAGCCTTGACATGCTGCAAAATAGTGGGCATAACTCACAGTTATGAGCTACTCTGATTACCATCTTGTTCCTTTTACACATTTGATTTTCCTTGATTTTAGCAGCTGCTCCCTCAGGTTGATTTAAAGCGAGGAACATATTCCATCCACCATCTGATCTCTAATACTTTCTGCCACTTTGCAAGGGGTATGCAGCACAAATTGCTAAATCCTGTGGGTTGTGAGAGATCAGCTGCTAATTTAAGGCTCCTTTTGAGGGATGAATAACATTGTATGGAATAAATAGAATTTGCATCACTTAATGCCTTCAGTTCCTGTTTATCTCATGYTATGGTAAAATGGTTTTGGATGCAATAATTCAACCAAGTGGTATCAACTAGAATTCATCTGATACACCTTCACACTTCATATATAAGCAGTTTTTCTGAAAGGGGACCCATTCTATGTGAGGCTTTACTTTGCTTTAAACACAATAGAGTTATGGCAATTCTAGAGCAACGTAAATGCTCGCAGCTGCTCATTTGATTTTTTAGTGGCTGAGAAGGGATTTTCCTCCACCCCTGAGCTGAATTTTCTCCATAAACTTTACTATCTTAACAGAGTCATCTGACTTCTTTTTGTTGTGACTCATATAGGGTGCCTTCTCTGTGAGACATGCATTGAAATGGATGGAAAAACGTATCTCATCTGTACATAAGTACCATGTAAGTGCTTTTGCATGAATAGGGCATTTCAKCTTTCATCTAGTGCTGAGTGGGTGAAAGGAAACATACACAGCTGCATCCTGAAAAGACAAACTCAGCATTAGAGTCTGTCATTAAAGTTTCTTGTAAATTCAAACAAAAATTACTCAACTCAAACTATTCATTTATGCCAAATCACAACTGGGGCTTTGTTTCAGCACTTTAAAAAAACCCAGCTCTGTTCCAAGCTTAGTAGTAACTTTTCTAAATGTTCAACAACTTTAATTCTTTAAGCAATGACACATCAGATAAACCTCAGTCCATTAACCAAGAAACCACTTTGTTCATTACAAAGTGCAGCAGACTCAGAGCCCAAAGTGGAAAACCCAAGAAAGCCCTAAGTGTTCTAAAGAAATTTCTAATTAGTTATCTCTAAAATATCACCAGATAAAATTTTTGCAGGTAACTGCTGGCTACACCTAATTAAGCAAAACCTTTTTGGTATAATTTCATTACACTGCTCCCAGCTTCCTAGAAAAGTGTTTATTCTGCAGAAGTCAGGCAACATTTACTTCCAAAGTCTCTTACCAGTACTCCTAAGTGTTTCAGCAAAGGCTTGGGCTCCATCACTCACCCCTCTGTAGTATGGGCTTTGTAACTACACAAAAGTGCAATACATTTTTATTGARCAGTTTATAAGATTCTATCATTCTGAAGACATTTCTGCACCTCTGCACCCCAGGCTTTGAGGTGTATGTGGTTGGAAGAACACACTCAATGTGGAAGCTAAAGCCATTTGAAAATGGATTAAACTCTCCTGATTGTCMTCTCCTGTCTTCACACCATCACATCTAAAAAGAACAACACTTCTACCACAAGCTTCAAAGGATCAAATATAAAATATTCAAAGTTCAAATACCTTAACTCACTGATTTCCACGAGTGGAGGAGAGAGGATGAGCTCTGTCACCAGCCTCTCAGAAATATCACAGCTCTTGGTGCTGTTCTCACAACAGGGCAAAATCCAGCCCAGGAATCTTGCAACTGCACAAAGCCCCCACTTTACAACAGTCATAACAAAAGGGAAAAATTCCATGCTATGTATGGAACCCAGTAAATAGTGTAATGAGTAAATATTGTAATATCCRGGACAATAATAAGAAAATCTGTTCCTCAGCCACTGAACCATTGACTCCCTTGACCAGACTCTCTCTTCCTGCAGGTTTCTCCCGTGCTTGGCTTCAGCATCCTTGTTTTCCACTTGGAAAGAACACAACCACAAATACCTTTTCATGCCTTACACTGCACTTAGCTGGCCTCCAGATTGTAAACAAACAAGATAAAAATCTGAGAATGTTCTTTACTCAATCTCCATGAAAAGGAACCAAGGGGAAAAAGAAATTAGAAAAGCAAACCAAAACCCCAACTCTGCATAATGATGAATGCACCAAGGGAAATTTGGCATGCACTCCCTCACACCATGCCTCTTCTGCAACATTTTCTGCAATATAAAGACAACATTTAGCTTAGCAAACTAGATGGTCTTTATTTGTGGGCAGAGGAAACCCAAGGCAAATGCTCCAAGAGACTTTTTTTTTCCCCAATGGATATGTTAATTACTTAAATTCTGTTATTGGGAAACTGTCCCAAACTAACCTTCCACTCTCCCTCTGATTCAACTCCACAGGGGTCAAAATTCACTTTTTAACGTTTTGAAGCAAGAAATTGAGAAAACAAAGCCCACCCTTGATGGAGCTCTGAGACAGCACAAGTGCCTTATTCAAATCCTTCCTGATCCCTACCTAAGCACCTTTGGGGAGCTTCCCAGGGATGCTTGGGACCAGGATGCTCCAAGATCTGCTTYGTGGGGCAGAGCATCTCCTGAGACAGCCCAGAGTTCCAAGGGAAAGGGAGCACAACTGCTCCCAAACGCCCTGCTCCAGCCAGAAATCTCTCACTGCCATGGAAAACCCCCATGTCCCTGGAGGCAGCAGAGCACAMAAGTGACCAGTGGGAGGTAAAATGAGGTTTTATTTCTAAAGTGCAGTGCTTGTTGATGTATTTGGTTCCAGACAAACAGAGGAGGACGCGGAGTCGCCACAGGACATTGCAGCTGAAATGGCACCAGTGCTTGAAATAAACCCTTTGCTGAGGCAAATCACACAAGGAATCTGAAGCGACACAAATTCCATCAACTGCAGTTGGCAGCCAGATTTTCAAGAACAGATGCATGACTGTTAATGATAACCCAAAAAGCTGTTTCTAGTGCAGAAAGACTGAAACTGTTAACATTATAAAACTGCAAAGAGCTAGAAGTATCTCCAGAGTACACCCCACAAAATACTTTGCAGGAACTTAAAAACTCCAACTTAAGCAGAATTAACATATCTAACAAAAAAATCTCCAGCAAAAATGCCTCCCAAGTTCTGAAACACATTTCCATCTGTTCAGTTTCTCTGTTGCTGATGTTGTTTACCTTCAGTCAAAGATATGAATCTTTGACTTCATGAGATTAATGTAATAACTTGGTTTAGGCTGTTAATGCATTCAAAGCTGTCAAATATGCAGGAGACTAAGATGGCATCAAGAGCATACAGATACATTTGGAGGGGATGTTTTTAATGTAAAATAAATTAGAAATTCCTTAATCTATTTCTGCAGCAAGGACTACACTTACATAAAAGCTTCCTGGGGTGTCTTAGGCTGGAAGAGATGGCTTCTAAGCCCATTTATTCCTTCTAAGAACTGCTATATAACCTAAATTATAACACTAAGGAAAACCCCTCAAGCCTTGTCAAGTAAGTGGAGACTTAAGCTTTGATGAATGCAATGCTCATGTCTCAAAAGKGAGACCTGGCCATGATGAAACGATGATAAATAAAATATTCACATTATATGCAGACATCTGTGGGGAAAAAGGCTGTATTGGTCAGCAGAAGAGCTCAGCCCAACTGATGCACCAAACTGCAAGAGGAAACACTTCTGCTGGTGCCTCAGATCCAGAGAAATGTGAAAAACAGCTCTGTCCTCAGCTGTCCTATCACTAATGCTGCTGAGTTACTTTTTAGTGGGCATGAAAAGGAGCTGYATGGTTTTGGGAATAAGGCATTCTAGAAGCTGCCCTGTGCTCCGCTTTCTCAACACTGTCCACCCTCAAACACGGTGTTTAAAAAGCACAGCAGGTGCCACCACAAGCTGTATCAATCATTGTCTCCTGCAAAGATCACTCCACGCCCATAGCTAAAGGCAGCAACCTGCAACAAAATGCCAAGAAATGCCACATATTCCATCAGATCTTTGGGAATGTGACTCAGCAGCTGGGCTGGAGCAGGCCTGGGCACTGCAGCCCCTCCATCCTGCTTTATGTCCTCTACAGGAGATGGCCAAAGAGCAAGGCTGCCCACAGCCCAGCAGCTCCAGCCTGCCCTGGCTCCAACAGCAACAGCTCCAGGGTGAGCTCAGCAGCCTGATCAGAGAATTGCTAAGGGTAGAAAACATCCCTAAGATCACTGAGCCCAACCAYCAGCCTCAAGCTGCCACCTTTSASGCCTCAGGTTYRGCTTTTCTATKTTTCASATTSTGYGCTGCTTTARTGTGTGGGGCTGGGYTCACATCAGGGGATGGTGGAGACAAAMCAATTCCTGCTCCAGCTGGGCACCAAGGACAAATGAYCCAAATCTCAGCCCCAGAGCACAAACACCGTGGGCTGSAGAGAGAAAAACAAGCAGGGTGGGACTGSAGGGGCTAAAGCTGGAATGGGACAATGAACTGCAAGGTGCAAATGGAGCAGAACTGATCCCAGGGACAGAMCCCGTGCCCGCTGGTGCATTTTGGGGCCATTTTGGTTCATYTTGGGTGCAGCCCTGGCTGGGCTCTKGTGCTGCCCAAGGTGGATCCATGGAGGAGATCCTCGGAATAAATCCCTGCTTCATTCTCTAGCTCTGTCCAGCCTCTGTTCCAGGGCAGCCTGAACAAGGCATCAGCAGTAGCCACACAGCACCAAAGATGGCAAAATCTGTTCATTAATAACTCGTCCTGGGCCTTCACAAGGCATCACCTTCACCACTGAGCCACGATCACCACTCCAGCACTGCCACCCAGCTGGGAGAGCYCTCCTGAGCCTGGAGCCACACTGGTTGTTTTGGTTGGGGTTTTTTGCCTCATGAACTGCTGYGGTGGCCCTGCCATGAAAACCTCCAGGCTCTGGCCAAAGAATTGCKCCAGGAGCTCATCTCTGTGCTGCTGTCAAGGGGGAGGTGGCAGCTGGAGTTCCCTGGTGCATCCCCACCGTGCCTGAGGAGAACAGAGCTCCAGAGCAGAGTCCACAAGGGAAGGCAGCCAGGGATGGGCTCTCTGACCCTCCTGGACAAAAATGAAAGGTTGGACAAGGCTTGGAGCAGCCTGGGGTGGTGGAAGGGCTGGAATGAGACGAGCTTTAAAGTCCYTTCCAACCCAAACCACGCCGTGACTCTACAGTTTTTCCATGTGAATAACCAAGTCCTGCTCCTTTTACAGCAGTTACTCCACCAGTATGTGGAAAATGGGGCATTCTAGAGCACCGTCCTAGGTGCAGCAGAGAAGTAAGTCTCACARCTCATCATTCGATTTAATTTGAAGTTTTCCTGCATATTGAAATCCTGGAAAATGCCTTCAGCATCCAAACCATTTATAATCAAAGTAGGTGACAGCAGAGGTTCAGAATAATCTATAAACTCAAAAAATTCCACAGTTCTCCTCATTAGGTGAAAAAATAAATCACATGCTGATGACACACCTCAGTTTCTTTATTGCATGGCTCATTGGTTTAAATTACACTTTGAGAAGAACAGCAAATCAGAATGAAACCTTACAATTTGATGGGCTTCTTTCTTTAGCATATGAAAATTTGCATTTGATGTTATTCTTACTATTCCTCCTTTAGGTTACTTACAGAGGGCTAACAAAACTGATCTGGAACAGACAAAATGTTTTATCCAAACATGGACAATTAAATACAACATGTATTATTTTATCAGKGCTTTGACAGAGATGTTTCTGCCCAAGGTGAAAAGCAATTAAATGAGAAAATGCAGCTGTAACCATTCATGCCATACACAGGAGCCTCAGAGTGCACTAAAATGTACCTTGGGGTTAGGTTATGGTGCATAAAGGGTGTGGAACTCCCAACACCAGACCTCAGAGTGATTTTCAAACGTGCTGCTCCACCTCTGGGGGACAAAATGACAGAGTTCTGACATGTGTCACCTGTAATACCATTTGGAATAACACGATAGAAGTACAAGAAAAACCTAGATCTCCTAACTCACCATCCAGAATCCCATTACCTGGGAATTGAGGGATTTTGAATGAAATTCAGATATGTGTTTCACAAGACAGAAAGCCACCAGCAATCCAATTTCTAAATAAACCACCTAAGGCAGACAGCGCGGACTCTGACTTTCCCCCAGTAACCACATTAAACAGAATGAATTTCAGCCTTTCATAAGCTCAACAGACAGAGAAAGTGAATTTTCCCAGCTTCCCAAGCTGCAGTCATGCTCCCCATCCCAGAGCTGTGCCAGAATCTCCCTGCACAACAGTGGCAGGGAGCATTTCTGGGTCCAAAGCTGGCAGATGGCACTTTCAGGAGCAATGGTGCAAGACCTGCAGTAGGAAATAAAACCCTCCCAGTCATAAACAACCCCCAGTTAAGAACTGGAGCCCTCATTAATGTAATTGGTTTCATATGAGGTGCTAAAATACAAATTTGCTGCATTTAGAAGCCAACACTGTTTCTATTAGTTAAGGAGTGTTTTGCTCACCACTATTTTTGCTCAAGCACAGAGGGAAAAGGGAGGGGAAAATGTGTCATGTACTCTGCCTCCAGCTAGAGAATGCCATGCTAGAGTACATTTTTCACCTCAGATGAAAAATGAAGGCAGGTAGCCTTTCAGCACAGCTGCTCCTCAGGACTGAAATGGAAAATTATTTGGAGAGGAACTCGCACATCATTCACTCAGAGCTGTGGATTTACATCCTCCAACCTGCATGAGATCCACAGAGTGAGTAGGACTCCATCCCAGGCTGAAATCTGAGGGAGGAGACATATTTAAAATTTAAAATGTAAAAAAGTTACAAATTTAAAATGTAAAAACAAACTACAGTACTACCACTAGGTGGGGAAATAAAAAATCACTAATCACTATCCTTCAGAAAAACACTCAATTTTCAGCCTTTCTGCTTCAAGTCCAGCAAATTAAATTTCCTCTTTTTAATGGTGCWGCCTTTGAGTGCAGGCCAAAGAATGAAAGAGCAGGAGGGTGATGTTACCAGGGAGCAGAAAGAGGGTGTGCACCTCTCAATTTGGCATCTCTGGAAACGGGAGAGAAAACCCACAGAGGAACAGGACACACCCGGGGCTGGTGAGGAGCTGTCCCCTCCTCCAGCCCCCTGACACTGGGATGCCCATCCAAGCCAGGAACTCCAGCTTTGCCCKGGGTACCAAGGGCTGTTCCTCTTTAGGGACAACCCCACCCCTCTTTGCTCCTCTTCTCCTTGAAGCCTTTAAACCCTGAGGATGAGCTGCTCCACTCCAGAAGCAGATGTTGGTCTCTGATTTCAGAATTATTCCCTTCCCTCCCTCCACAAGGACTTCCACCTTCTGTATGACTTTAAAACTGCCCCCACTGCTTTTTCCTTGGCTGAAGATGAGTATCTGTGTGARCCATTGGCTGAGGTGCCTTTAATGACAGAGCAGTTCATAAAAATAAAACCATCCTATCTGTAAAATGTGCATTCCCCCTTCTGAAAATGGAGTAAGCCTATTAATTATTTTCTTAAAGATTGACTCTCAGAATGGCAGTGCTGACATTTAAGGCTCATAAAAAATGCAAGTCTGTCTGATCTGTGAGAAATGAGTTTATATGATCTATTTTARGATGAAAATATTTATCAAGGAAGACAGTTGCCAGTTAGGAACACAAACAGAAACAAAGCCACTTAAAGTAAGTTGTCCTTTTTTGTTTTAATCTTTTCCATGCCAAGGACATGCTTCTCCCCAGYAGAGTGGTGCACAAAGTAAGTGACATCTGGTGGCTTTATGCTGTAATAGAATAAGGCACCTCATTTCAATGCTGTTAACCAAATCAATTTTTAAATTTACTGCTTCTTAGCAAAGCTTTTCAGATGTTTTMTTTATTTATTTTCACGCAGATACTTCTGAGGCCCCTGGGCATCACAATCCCTCTTGCAGGGTGACAACTGCTGTTATCCAATTAAAGTGGGACTGTCATATTCACATCAGGAAAAACACAACTCCACAAAGGAATCTGGAAGGTTCAGAAAAAGAGCACTAAGATTCAGCTGGGCAGCATCAGTAACAATCACATAGAGCCAGGCTGTAAGAAAAGGCTTTGCAGAATTTTGTGAAGGAAATACTTCACCTGCTCCAATTATTCACATGCTCAAAGTAATTAATATCAACTTAGGTCTCTCTGAATTGTCTTTCACTGGATTTTAATTAAACCCCAAAGAAACAGCTGCATTTTTCATTCTGAGTTCAGCAGCATCCTGGTAGCTACAACTTTTACAAATTTGAAACAGCTTTTCCCCTTTTCATGCTTTATTGATCCTCAGCAATGGCCACATCTAATCCAGCCAAGCCTCCTGCACCTAAACCTGCACTCCAGACATAAAGCAATTACTACTCCCCTTCAAACTCCTCCAGCCAGAAATACACTTCTCTTTTAGAAAGCCATAAGCCTCTCCTGGATAATTAATAGAAGTACTGTCAGCCAGCCTCAATTAAAATTACAAAACTGCTGGCACTGCAATATCAAGGCTTGCAACACTAATTTCTGCAGTAATAAGTATTTATGGGGGGGAAAAAAAWAACTGTAAGCACTATGTAACAGAAATGAGAGGAAAGATAAACAGACTCTAAATATTTATCAGCAGAGGAAGTCCAAAAATACAGCAGTAAAAATGGAGCGGATGGCAGCTAAATCCAGACCATGGAGGGTTCCTCGAAGGATGTGCAAGGAGGAACTTCATTTTCAGCTTGACATGGCTAAATCTAATTAATTCCTTCCTCCTATTCAATTGCTGCACAGAAACCCCTGATGCCAAAAGGACAAAAGCTAAAAATGTCCCCRAAGCCATGCCTGGAGGCTGCACTTCTACCCTGCAGCAGTGCAATAAATAAAGAGTTGGACTTTGGGGCTTTTCCATCACTTTTAAGGCCTAAATATCCTTAAGAGGAATGTCCACCTGCAGGCTTGGCTTCTCTCAGCACTCAAAGGGGGCTCCACATCTGCAGGATCTCCATAAAAAGGGGCCTCTGGGACAGCACAGCTACTGATGGATTATTTCAAAGGGAAATATTATTTCCTGCTCACACTCCCTCATCCCCAGCAGACATTATCTTCACCTCGAGACCTCCTGGCTGAGCTAAAGAACATATGCACAGAACAGCACAGCTGAATGGCTTTAGCTCCAGCCACTCATCAAGAARAAAACTTTTAAAGATCCCATTTCAATTTATTTTTTGAAATGCTGGCATGCTGAAGTCAGCAGGAAGACATTTCAGTGACTTTAATGAAGGCAGAGGTTCATCCAGAGAATTGCTGTCTGGAATGAACACAGGGTTTATGTTATCTCATTTGAAACCTTCCAAGTTTTCTGCTAAATGCAACTTAATGATATTTGCTATCTCGGAATTATTTGCTGTCACAATACAGAAAGGAGGGTATTAAAGTTGTGCACTGTAAAATGTTTAGTGATGATGGATGGGATACTCTTATTTCACTAACAGGCATGTTTTTAATGCATAAATATTAATTGTCATAAARTGCCTGTTCATTTTGCAGTTTTGGAAAGCTTTAGCTTGTAGGAATTGTAATAGTCCARAAAAGATACTGTTGGCATTTACATATTTATCAGCATTTTCATGGCACATTTTTAGGGCTTTTCTCTTTTTTATTTTTTCATTCATTATCCAATGTACCAGAACAGCAAGACAAAAAAAAATGGAAAACTGGAGAGATTACTACAYTCACTTAATGGGTATCATTACAGGAAAGCACTATCAAAACTCAGCAGAGGCTTTTTATGCATTCCCCTGTATTAGAGCAGAGTGAGTTATTGCAACATTCCAGCTCTGATGCTAAACCAGGAGAACGCTCCATGTGTACAGCTGGAGCAGGAATGAGCAGCAGGTGAGTGGAGCCATSTGAGAGTCCTTGACTCCAGGCAGAAGCTGCTCCCTGACAAGCTCGGGAGGGTTACCCAGACTGCCCAGCCTTGCCACGCTCCCTGGGGAGCACAGGGCTCTGAATCCCTCCAAAGCAAATGGAAAACTCTTCCCACTCCCACGTCCTGGTCCCCCTCACACCACTGAAGCCCAAAAGGTGAATTACTCCTGATCCAGCCCAATGCCAGAAAAATCCATGTGGGATTTCCACGGATACCAATCTAGATTGTATTTACTCTGCTGTGTATTTTCATTTTGCTGATCTCCTCAGCAACACTCAAAAACCTACTCTGAAGGGTTAAAAACTTCCCTATTGAAAATCACCTGATGTCAGACTATGATGGTTTTTGCAGGGGTCTAAGGATGARGGAAGAGACGAGGATCTGACTCCATGTTCCTGAAGGCTTGATTTATTATTTTATGATATATATTACATTAAAACTATACTAAAAATAGAAGAAAGGATTTCATCAGAAGGCTAGCTAAGAACAGAAAATAAATTATAACAAAGGCTTCTGACTGACCAAGACAGTCTGGACAGCTGGACTGTGATTGGCCACTAATTAGAAACAACCACATGAGCCCAATCCCAGATGCACCTGTTGCATCCCACAGCAGCAGATAACCATTGGTTACATTTTGTTCCTGAGGCCTCTCAGCTTCTCAGGAGGAAAAATCCTAAGAAAAGGATTTTTCATAAAATGTGTCTGTGACATCAGACAAATTTTTATTTCCTTTTTCCTCAGCAAGAGAATCAGCTCAGATTCCACCCTTCCCTTCTGTTCACCTCTCACATCTCATTTCTTGTTTTAAAGATGGTATAAATAGCCTTGCAAAGTAATTCTAATACTAAGTGTCAAGTGCAAKAGTGGTTTCATTCTGATTTATCCTTATCTGATCCTCAGGCAAGTTAATCCTGAAGCTGAGAAACTGTTTTCAGAGCTTTATAATTGATGAAACTTTTCATCTAAATTATTTACTTTGCGAACGGCTCCGATGAGTCGCTCAGGGCATGAAGCTGTAGTACTCCATGCTGGAGTGCTCAAGAACATGTTTTTGTCTTCTTAAATTAACAGCCCATCACTGCATCTCGTGCTGCAGTTTCTATTGGCACTCTTTAACACACAGCAGGGTTTTTATCTGCATTTTTATCGCCTGCAATGGATGCAGTTACAACCCAGATGTCTCGGTGTTATCCCAGCCCGGAGCTCCAGCGAGACACAAAGCAGACAGAGGATCCCTGATCCTGAAAGTGTCAATCTTACAGGATGAACCAGTGCTCCTTCCCTGGAATTACCTGGGCACGGGCTCCACACCTGATGGACCCATTCAAAACCTGCTCCGCTCCCATTGCAACAGCAGCACCCAAAATCCTTTCCAGAGGCAGTCCCAGGAAATATCCTCAGCATTCAGCAATTCCAAGGATGAACTCTACAGCAGCAGCCCTAAAAATGCACTAGGAAGGGGTGCAAGACAAGAGCAGGAGCCCAATCATCAGCYTAACACAGTGAAATACATCTACGAAATTATGAACTGAAAAAGTTTGAGATTCATTATCCATTTAATTTACTTAACATTACCAATATCTGTTTAACATTATCTAATATCTACAGAGCTGAGCAAAAAAGACAAATTACAACTAAAAAGCAGCAAAAATCAAAGAGGCTGGGAAGGAATATTAGATAAGGTGTTTGATGGGCTTGCAAGGAAGTGTTGGTTTTAAGAGCTGCTAAAGGATTTTCAGGAGATGAAGCTCCCCTGTGAGGAGCTGGGCCTGCAGGCAAACCCATCTCATTATGTGATACATTCTCCTAATAAACTATTAAACCATCCTTCTCCACTTCCTCCAATTTCCAGCTTTACACAGACAAACCTCCTGGCTGCCCCAGTCAGAGAGTCCTTTTTCTTTGGATTAATGAATTCTGGCACTCAGACCATTRTATCCCAATTTAGGCACAGCAACGTTGACACTGGGCTCTTACATTTCCTCCAAATTATGGGCARAACCTTGCAGAATCCTGATTTCTGCTACTTTTTTTTCCTGAGGTCTCTCCTATTTGTTGGTATCTCATTACTTATTTGGTGCCAGTTCTAAAGCACTTTATTAAGTGGTTTTTCTCCACACTGTTCCAAGACCTGAAACTGGGCAAACCATCCAATATWACAAACTCACATCCACGTGCTGCCCATCCTCAGAGCACTCTTTCAACACTGTGAGGCTTCTTCCATCTCCTGAGTACACATGCTGCACATAAATCTTTATATTTTTTTGCCTTTGTATCTTGTAGAGTTTTTCATTTTTCAAAGCAGTCTTATCTTGTTTCCTCTGTATGACTTTGAACTTTGCATTTTGTCTTCGCTCTTGTCTGACCTCAGAGTTCTTCCCAGCTCAAGCTCACCTGTAACTCAATGACTTTACTTGAAAGAAATGACCTTCCCTCTATTCCATGCAATCCTGAGAAGTTACAAGTCTAACKTCAACTTGTATCTAAGCCAAACACCAATAAATGCAAAAACCAAAGTAAAATATAACAATACAAAAGCCTTTCTCACTCTCATCAATTTTTCTAATTTTATGGTTAGATAGCAGGGTACATTCACCCACACTGAAAATCAAGGTTTTTCTACAGGAAAAAATATCTCCTCAAGAAACTTATTTTTTCCTACTGGAAGGCGTATGGAAAATGTCAGTTTGAGTATTTTGCTATTTAGGTACAGATCTGCACCTTTTACAGTGAGGAACAACCCACCTTAGACACAGATTTGGCCCAAAACCCCATTTATTTATAAAACACTCTGCTTATTTGGTGAGTAAATGATGGCATAGTAAGTTTTAGAACATTAAGTGTGTATCTGATGCTGCTTGGTATATAAACAAATAAAAGCCTGGCTTGCTCCTTTACTCCATCCCATCAGTTCTCCACAAAATTGGGTTCTGGGATCAGTTCTCCATGGGATTGGGCTCATTTCCAAGGAAACCCATGGCACAGGAGGCAGCCACRTGCTCCCCACCACCCCCAAGGCTGCAGGGGCTGTGGCTGCTTTCAGCAAACAACAGGGGAMGGGTCACACCACCAGGAGCTCCAAAAACCTGCCTGGAGTTGAGGTGGGCCACCTCATTTTTGGGCAAGGACAGGTGCTGAGGTTTGGGAAATGAGTGTTTCAGGCTGTTGKGGGAGTGGGAGGAAGGTGGATTTGGGAATGAGAAGAGACAACAGGCTGGGGCTGGAGGGCTGGTGCAGGRGAGGTCAGAGCGATCCGAGGGAGGGAGCATCAGTCCTGTGAGGAAAGGCTGGGACTGGGGTGTAGCCATGGTATTTTCTGACAAATCCCTTACTTAGGATTTTTCCTCCTGAGAAGCTGAGAGGCCTCAGGAACAAAATGTAAACATTGATTATCTGCTGCTGTGGGATGCAACAGGTGCATCTGGGATTGGGCTCATGTGGTTGTTTCTAATTAATGGCCAATCTCAGCCCAGCTGGCTTGGACTCTGTCTGAGACACAAACCTTTGTTATCATTCCTTCTTTTTCTATTCTTAGCTGGCCTTCTGCTGAAATCCTTTCTTCTATTCTTTTAGTATAGTTTTAATGTAATATATACCATAAAATAATAAATCAGCCTTCTGAAACATGGAGTCAGATCCTCATCTCTTCCCTCATCCTGAGACCCCTGTGAACACGGTCACACTGGGGTGTTCAGCCTGGGGAAGAGAAGGTTCCAGGGAGACTTTAGAGCACCTGAAGGGGCTCCAGGAGAGCTGGAGAGAGACTCTGGACAAGGGATGGAATGACAGGAGAAGAGGAATGGTTTCAAAGTGACAGAGGGCTGGATGGGATATTGGAAGGAATTGTTCCCTGTGAGGGTGGGCAGGCCCTGGCACAGGGTGCCCAGAGCAGCTGTGGCTGCCCCTGGATCCCTGGMAGTGTCCAAGGCCAGGCTGGATGGGTTTGAGGCAACTTAGGACAGTGGAAGATATCAGGGTTGGAACTGGATGAGCCTCACATTCCCTTCCCACACAAACCAGTCTGAGATTGTGAGCTCTGTGCGCTGCCACCAGAGGGGACAGAGTGTGCCAAGGGTCCCTCACTCCTGTTCACACCCATCACCTCACCAGGCCTCTCAYCCTCCCCACAGCTGCCTTGTCACTGCCACCAGGACAACATTTTTCCTTCTGTTCCTTCTTGCAAGGCATCACCTGCCTCTCTCCCCTCAGAGGATGCTCCTTAAATCTAAAGCTTACAATCCACATTCAACAGCTGCTGGAAACCAGGTGTAACATAAATTAATAAATATTCCATGGAAAAGCTACATTAACTGCTTGCCCCTAAAGTGCTGTTTAGTGGCATGTCAGGCACAGCTGTGTAATCAAAGGATTACAGAGCTCCCATTGCAAGGCTCTCCACCTCCTCGGGAGCTTCCCTGGCTCCCTCATCTGCAAAARCCCAGCCCAGGCACCAGGACAGAATTGTAATCATGTCTTTGAGCCCGGGAAACGCAACCCAGCAGGCTGTGGGGACAAACACAACATGTTTTCTGTCAGATACACAGGCAGCCACACAAATTTTTAAAGAGAATGGGTCAGCAAAGCTCTAAATCATCTAGAATTTTAGKGAAATTGCAGTGTAAGTGGAGAGATGGGTGCAACCCAGGCTGCTTCAAAATAACTTGCAGGAGGTTACAAATCCCTTYCCCTGCATGGCTGTGCTCAGACTCCAGATCTTGGTCAGCAAGCAWAACAGGGCACTTCACTAAAAAACATAAATAAATAAGAGATGCTAATTTGTGGGGGAAAGCAGTGAAAAAATGCTCTCTTATTGGAAATCTACCAYGGCTCTCCACAGCACTTTGGATTCTTCTAGCTGAGCAACATCACTCCAGCCAAGGAGTGTGGTGGGAATTTAGAATTACCCCTCCCYGTGGGAGGTATGGAGGAAACCAGGTGGGTTAAAGGGGGAAATGGGAGTCTAAAAACAGCAATTAACAAGCCCAGATCAAGTCAGGGTGCATCTTCTGCAAACCCTCTGAGATGTCTGAAGCAGTGTTCCACATCAGGTAAGTACCAGGGCAGCACTGAGTGATTTAAGAGCACATCTCATTGGAATTTATGATTGTGGGATATACATTAAGTGTAGGGGTAATTAGGAGGGAGAGGGGAATATCAKTATCTGTTTATGTCATGGCTTTTCTTCACCTAAGTGATCCATCTGTGCTGGAAGAGAAGCACAGCTGGGTGTTCCAAGTTCCTAAATCCAYGTGTCATTTAGGTGAGATCAGCCCCCTGCTGCCAGCTCACCYCGGGACAAATTCTATCAGCACCCAGTGGTGACACATCCCTGAGCTACAATCCTGAGATTTTGCTCTGTGCACATATAAGGAAGAAATCARCGCAGGAAAAGTAGTGTATGAAAGGAAGGATTCCCTTCCTAGTCAGCAGAGGAATTCCACAAGAAATCCTTGGCAGAGTTTGCTGCCACCCCACTTGATCTTCAACACAAACCAGTGCTTTGAGAGGTGCCTTAGTGCCAGCCCATCCTTAAAACTGAGATCGCCTGGGCTGCCAACAAAAGCTTTGAGCACTGAAACTCCCCCTTCTCACAGAGCTCCTGCCACAGGTTGCTTGAAATAATGTTAAAATAGAACATAAGSAGTGCCTTATTTGCATCTCTGTGATTATGCCTACATAAAATCTTTGTTCATGCTGCTGGTGGATTACACACCTTCATCCTTCCCTTTCAACCACATGAAATAATTCAACTATGAGAGTCTGCTTCACCCTTCTCATTTATGTGATTTCCAAATACCTGCTTTTAGTTTAGCAATGAAGACAAAAATCCATTACTGCCTTCCATTGCATTAGTGGAATTAAGTGTTTTGCAGTGTAAATCTCCACTGTTTGATCATRTTCCTGTTACAAACCACCAAATAAAACACTCTGAATTTGAGATTAGTCCTCCTATGACAAAATCTGAACCATAAAACTATTTTCCTATTGATTTCAGAGCTGCACGGTGGCTGCAACTCACAGACACAGGATCTAAGTGCTGTTAAAAAAAAAAAGGAAAGAAAGAAGGTGGTTTCACTACTAAATCTTCATACAAGTAGTCTTTCTGCATTCAAATTGATTTTCTTTCTTTTGGCACGTGAAGAGCCAGATGAATCCTTTGACTCAWTGCCCAAGAGTGAAATGGCACCAGCAGCAGCAGAGAAGCTCTCAGGGCACGAGATGTGTGACAACATTTTAATCACTGACAAAAAGAGGCTTCGAGGCAGCTTCTCTGTTAGTGTTTGCTGGTTTTAAGTGAGATTCATTATTTGTGAGTGACTGTATAGAAAAAACATATCTATGTCTATAAATRGCACAGATATAAATACATATGTATGGTTCAGGTCCACTTGGGGATGTTTTATTGGCGGAAATTTCCCTCTCTGCCAAAGATCAAGCAGTCCCCAGTCTCAGTATCAAGTGCAGTGCTGTTCAATCAGGTGTTTGTTTATCCAAACGAGCACATACCATTTGCAGTTAAACCTTAAATTATTTTTTTTTTTTCATGAACAGTTCCAGCAAACTTTGAGATTTAATCTGTGATGTGCCCAGCTGGCCATTCTGCTCTTTCTTTTAAGTCTCAAAACACAAAAGAACGTGTTTGTTCTACAGGAGATGATGATGATGATGATGGGTTTTTGGTCTGGCTAACAATTCAAGAAGTGAAACCATTCTGAAGTCATATGCAAGAAAGCGTGAAGGAGACTTTAGGCCACAGAATGATGTAATAAATATTATTTTTTTTTTTAAATTCCAAATCTGAGAGTTTGGTAGGTGTTTGGATGCACCATCCAAGCAATACTCTCACATATCCCATTAACCTACGAATCTGTCTGTGCCTAAGACACTCATCCCTGCAGAGTACGGCTGTAGTATTACAATGAAGCAGCAGAGGAAAAAAAAAAAAAAAAAAAAAAAAGAAGAAGAAGAAGAAAAAGAGAAGCCCATATATGAGACCGCCAAAGTTCAGCTGGTGAATTGTTGCTTAACAGACTCCGACCATAATAACCCGTCGCTGAACCTTGCCTGCATTCTCAGCAGCTATGAAGCTATTTTTAACAGCCAGCAGCTTGCATTTCAGAAATCCCCCTCYTCACCCAAAAATATTCGCAGCGATCGGCAGCGTGCCCGCCCGGCTCGCTCCTCGGTGGGATGCGCTCCGGGATGGAAAGGCTCTTTCAGGAGAGCCCCGGCCAAGTGTCCGCAGTCCCCGAGCCCCGAGCCGGCTGCGGGCAGGGACAGCATCGCCCTGTGCCCTGTGCCCGCGGGTCCCGGCAGCACGGCCCCGCTCCTGCAGGGACAGCATCGCCCTGTGCCCTGNGCAGGGACAGCATCGCCCTGTGCCCTGTGCCCGCGGGTCCCGGCAGCACGGCCCCGCTCCTGCAGGGACAGCATCGCCCTGTGCCCTGTGCCCGCGGGTCCCGGCAGCACGGCCCCGCTCCCGCCGCCTTTCCCCGCTCCTGCCGCGGCTCCGGGATGCCCCGGCAGCGCCCCGGGTGCCGCAGCCCGCGGGGAGCGGCGACAGCCCCGTGTCCCCCGCGCCGTGCCGAGCCGAGCCGAGCCGAGCCGTGCCCGGCGCTGCCCAACTTCCCGCAAAGTCCCGCTGCCTGCAAACTTGGGGAGCCGCGGCCTGGGGACCCCCCGCCTTCCCGCCATCCCACCCCATCCCATCCCATTCCATCCCATTCCATCCCATTCCATCCCATTCATCCCATCCCCGCGCTCCTACCTCCGCCGCCTCGGCTCCGCTCTGCCCCGCGCCCGCCGCCTCCACCGGCTCTGCCCTGGGGGAGGGGGGCGGAGGACGAGGAGGAGGAGAGGAGGAGGAGGAGGAGGAGGAGGGAGGAAGGGGGAGGGAGCAGCCCCGCCGCTCCCCGGCCGCGCTGCGCAGCCCGGGAGGCGGGGTGCAGCGCTCGGCTCTGCCCCGCGGCTCCCCGGGGCCTGGGGGTGCCCCCGGGCATGGGGCTGCGGGGATGGATGGGCTGCGAGCAGAGCGGGGGATGCTCCGCGGAACCCCTCGGGATGGGGGTGCGGGGATGGATGGGCTGCGAGCAGAGCGGGGGATGCGCCGCGGAACCCCCCGGGATGGGGGTGCGGGGATGGATGGGCTGTGAGCAGAGCGGG
>JACDOX010000217.1:586106-610342 GCA_014549065.1 Cardinalis cardinalis
CCGCGGAACCCCCCGGGATGGGGCTGCGGGGATGGGCTGCGAGCAGAGCGGGGGATGCGCCGCGGAACCCCCCGGGAGGGATGCGGGGCATCCCCCGGGCATCCCCCACCATGGATGGAGAGAATCCAGGAGGAGATGGGCCCCTCCTGAGCCGTCCCGAATCGCGGTGTAATCGCAGGTAAAGGTCAGCCCGAGGAGACTCAGGGCACGGCTGGGGGGCTGCCGAGGCTGGGGATCAGAGGTGCCCTGCTGCACACCTGGCAGGCTGCAGAGAGCATCCTCTGCCCTGCTCCGGGCTCGGAACGGCAACAGCACCAGCGTGGCTAAGGAGCCAAAATCTTCTACTCAGTTAAATGCAAAGTTTGCTCTCAAACAAGAGATCCTATCAAAGAATATATATATGTTTATTTATATATGTGTAAAGTGAATGTACCTGAAAACTGTTAAACCACCAGCGGGCAAGCTGAGATTAAATTTTAAGAAGGAATTCTTCCCTGTGAGGGTGGGCAGGCCCTGGCTGTGGCTGCCCCTGGATCCCTGGCAGTGTCCAAGGTTTGGCTTGGAGCGACCTGGGATCGTGGAAGATGTCCCTGCCCATGGCAGGAGGGTTGCARCAAGATGGTCTTTAAGGTCCCTCCCACCCCAGACTGCTCTGTGGTTCTATGATGATGAATATATGGTTAAATGTATAGTCTGGTGATGAAATCTGTGACGCACACACATCCTTTGTGAGATGCAGCACGCACCATTTCCCTCAAAGSTTTAATGCAACGCTTGCAAAGCCAATGTTATCAAAAGGAAAACTCTTCATATTTCCCTCCTGACACTGYTAAGCTTAAATCCACGTGTTTAATGCTCAGCAATATTATTTCTGAGAGCTTGAAGTGATGAAGCACAAACTGAACATGAAAGAACAGTGAATTCTCTATTTTAGTACTTCCTTTTTTGATCAAGCTCATCTTTGGTTTTAACTTTCAGAAGCATCTAAAACTCAGCTCTGTGGGAATCTGTTTTGCAATGAAACCATATATACCTTAATAGTAAAATGCAAAGCAGAAGTTTATAAATTACACAGCTCTGATTGGGAGCCAAACAAATTAACGATTTTAAGCAGGTGATTGTGCACCTGTAAGACCATATAAAAACTTTTAAAAGCTTTTTAAAACCACACATGTACACATTTCCTACAGCACTGTGTATGCATCTCTGTTCAGGTCACATCTGAATCTCACCTGGTTTTTAGGGAAAAAAACCACTCAGAATAAAGACCCTGATGAGGTGACACCTGTGATTTATGAAATACTCAGACATATTCAGCATTTCTGTTCTGAGTTAAATATGCTGCCCTCCAAGGCCTTTTTTGGCCTCGTGGGATGCTCTGAATAGCAATTATCCTTAGCCAGATTTCTRTGTAATTACACTCCCTTCCTTTTTCTGTATTTTTAAATAACAAAAAAATCAAAGAAGCTGTCATGAAAACAAGATCTTCATTCCCTGGGGAAGTCTCTGTTTACATTACTCCTCACCAGGCAGCAGCTGGGGTAGAAATCTTGGTGGTGTTTTCCACACGTGGTGGCTCAAACTTCCATAAAGGCTGAGGCTGCCCRTCTCACAGACACTTACAGACTCTGGAGAGAAGGGGAGGAAAACACCAACTTTAATGGAATAATAAATGCCCCTCCAGGAACAGTGCTACCAGGAAAAATCACAGAATGGTTTGGGATGGAGGGACTTTAAAGCCCATCCAGTCCCGGCCCATGCCATTGGCAGGGACACTTTSCACTGTCCCAGGTTTTTCCAAGCCCTGTCCAACCCATCCTTAAACTCTTCCAGGGATGAGACGGCCACAGCTTCTCTGGGCACCCTGTGCCAGGGCCTCACCACCCACACAGGGAAGAATTTTTTTTTCTAATATCCCATCTAACCCTGCCCTTTGTCAGTTTGAATCCATTACCCCTTGTCCTGTCACTACATGCTCTTGTAATGATTGCCAGAGGAAGGAAAATCATAACAGCCTAAAAATCTAAAAGCTAGGACTGACCTTTAATTCTCATGATTCAGAGTTCAAAGAGGAAGGAAATGAAGAAGTTTCAATATAGAAATTATAGTAGAGCTATCTCTGACTAGATTGGTTTTCATAAAAAGAAAGGTCCTGACCTCCACCTCTGTAAATCTGATTTCTGCTGGTTGCCATGCTTACTCTGCAACATAGGAAGAATCATCCCACTTTTAAAACAAGTTTGTACATATTTCTTAGCTCTGAGCAGGCTTATGTGGTGAAAAAGATGGGCGAGTCCTTTAGCAGTGTTGAAAAGCAGGCCTGCAWTTAGTGGTGCAAACTCGTGAATTTAAAAGGTGATTTCTTAASCATGTGAGTCCTTTCTCCTTGCTGCTGGCTGTGGCTTGGGGCAGAAATCTGGTGGACAGGTCCAGTGGCTGTGTTTGCCAGTAGCAGAGCTGTGCATTTATAGCCAGATTAAACTCTGGGATAAAGAAATGCGATTGTGTCCTCAGAGCACCGCTGTAATGGGATGCTAATCCCGGGAAAAGGGCTGCTTTTCCTCCACGTGCCTCTCCCAGCATCAGCATCTCTGGGTTATTCTCACAGAGAGGGCTCAGAAATGCAGATGTTTCTGCTTTGTGCTTCCCCTCTCCCAAACTCATAAAGCAGAGGAAGGAGTTCATTGCCCGCCGGGGCCGAGGAGGATTCTGCTTCCCACTCCAGCTGCTTTTGGGGAGCCCTTTTCCCATGACCTCCATCCCCAGGCAGTGCTTCCCAAAGCCCTTCTCAAGGGATGCTGCTGCAGGGTGCCAGCACCAAGTGATCTCCTTACATCAAATCCTAATTCCACCAGAAACGGATGCAGGCAGTGACAGGAAAAACTAAAACTTCCCCAAAACATCTCAGTCCCCTTTGTGCCACGAGGTGCTGGGAGCAAAGGGACCTTCCACCTTCCCCGAGGGACACCTCAGGGCTCCCCTTTCTCAGGGAAAGCAGAGGYGTGGTGGAGCTGGGAGCAAACAACTTCCTGGGTAAAAAAAAAACCCAACCTGTAAATCCAGCCGGGAGTTTCCGTGCAGTGAGCCTGGAAAACCACCAGGTGCTATGGATGTTGTATTTAACAGCTCGAGGGCTCAGCCTGATTSCAGCCCAATTCCATCCCGATGGATGCGGGCTGGGCTTAGGATGTGCAGCCACAGCCCTCCAGCACCCCCAGAGATTGTTTCAGCTCTTCTCCCACCTCCGAGGCTGGGAATTGGTGCTGTGGGGAAATTGCAGGGAGATTTGCTATTCTTAGTTGTCTGCTCTGCCATTRAAATATTGGTGTAATTCTCACTGGGATTAATGGAATGTGTATATTTTAAAGAAGTGCATTATTACTCTCATTTTGCCCCTGGTATCCTGGCAACAGGCACATTCACATCACTAATTTCATATCTTGTACATCCTTCAGCTCTGAGTAAAGGGTGTATCAACCTTCAGACACTCTGAATGCCTTTTTTTTTTGCTGTTTTCCAAACTTGGGTTTGGAATTATTCCTCTTGGCATGCACATCCTTGGAATGCCTCTGGGAATTCATGCTCAGCCTTTAATTGAAGACAATGCCTTTGTCCCTGGAGCAGGCAAAAATTAAAACTGAAACTTGATTAGGTAAATGTGGCAGAATCTGGTTTCCCACAAATGGTCTGTTAGATTTTAATGATTTTTAGATTTCAGTTGCCTTTTGCCTGATGCCATCCTTTCATCCTGAGCTGTGTGTCCTTCAGCACCTTCAAGAGCTCCCTTTTATTGGTGATCTTTATGCCCTCCAAGTACTTGTTGAGGGTATCATTCCCCTCTTAGTCATCATTTAGCCAAGTGATGCATATTAAGTTCCTTTAATCTTCACTCATAACTCAGTCTCTTCCRACCTTTAATCATTTTTATTACTCTTCTTATGAATTTCTTCCAATTTGTCTGCATCTCTCTGGCAATGAGGCACCCAGGATTTACTGCCTTGTTTTAGATACGCTCTCCCTGCAGCAATGCAGAAGATGTTACCTCCTGCTACTTTCATCCACCACTGATTTAACAATATGCTGGAGTTGTGAGGTAGCTGGGAATCAATTAAAATAGAATTTAAATGGCTCAGTGCTCAGAGTTACTATAATTCTTTTGTGGCGCCGCGTGCAATGAGAAGCCTTGGAGCCTGTGATACCTGCTGCTTCTGGAAGCACGTGCTTGTGATTCCCAGGGCAGGCAAAGCTTTGAAACCTGCTGCATGCACAGCTCTGTGAGCCTCTGAAGGGATGTGAAGTTTTGATCCAGAAGACARCTGGAGATAGGTTCAGATTTTGGCATTCACGTTCTCTGAAAAATCCCTTCGCCCGGGATTTTTCTCCTGGGAAGCTGTGAAGCCTCAAAGAAAAAGGAAAACAACAATTACCTGATTTGTTTCTCCTGTGTTGTGCTCATGTGGGATGTGTTTGGAGGTTGTTTACCCACAGGTGATTGTTCCATTGGATTCTGCTGTGAGTTGTTTGGACTCTTTGGCCAATCAGTGCCAAGCTGTGCCAGGACTCTTTCCAGAGTCAAGAGTTTTCATTATTATCTTTTTAGCATTCTGTAAGTATCCTTGCTGTATTCTTTAGTATAGTTTAATATTCTTTAATATAATATAGTATCATAAAATAATAAATTAGCCTTCTGAGAACATAGAGTCAGATTCATCATTCCTTCCCCCACAAATACGATCCAGATTGGCACCAGGAGCAGCTCACGTGTGACAGCTCCCACTGCTCCTCCTGGAGCTCCCAGAGAGGTGACAGCACCCAAGGGCTCATCACAGCACTGGCAAAACTGAGGCAGGCAGCAGCCCAGAGCTTGACATTAGGTTGCTTCAAGCTCTGTTTAAATGGCTTGCTTCAGTAAATTTTTTTTAAAGACTCTTTAGAAATCTGCGCTGCTTTTGAGCTTTGATTAATGAAGAGCTTGACATAGCTGAACAGCAGATTAAATGATGAAAGATGCTCTAAGACTTCTCAGATCTGCTAAAATGATCAGGTGGCTTCTGTGTCCCCACCATCGTGTCTGGCTTTGATTCARGGCACACACTGGAGTCAGGAGGATCTCTGCTCCTGGTTCCCCTTTTCCCATCTGAGCAGCCCCGTGGTTTCRCATTGCTCTGCTGGATAAGGAGGGAAGGCTGTCACTCCTGGAGCTGTTTACTTCATGTTACAGAAMAATTTTCCTTTTCTGACCCATACACAAGCTGTGGCTCTCCAGGTGTATTTTGTGTTCTCGCATTTGATCCCTGAGCCTCTGGTAGGGAATTTAAGGTCACTGGGCTTTTRCATTCACACTCCAAAGCCCTAAGTTTTCACTTTCATGTCATTTATTACTCCTCCTCCAGCCTCTGAATTCAAAATGAAGCRTTTAAAATTTGATCAGGGATGTGTTCTAATGAGTGCTTGGATTATATGTGTGCCTTGTTTCCTTAAGTGGTTTTTTACCCTTCTGTCTACCTCCAGAAAAAAACAGATTAACTTCATTTTATAGGCTCTTTTCCATACATACCCCAGTCTTTTCCCCTTTCCCATCTGTTGCTCTTCATTCATGAAGTTCCTTGCAAACCCCAGCCTTTCAGCAGTGGCTCAAGAATTAATAAAACAGCTTGTGGCATGAAGCACATTTACATACAAGTCGTGTGACTGCACATATGAATCTTTCCTTAAAAACTATTTACATTCTGGACAAACATCTCATAGTGCTGAGGGGGRAAAATGTTTCTTTTAGCCATAATTTATAAATATTTCAAGTACCAAGGCTGGTTGGTTAATGTTGAGTTTGTGGGGTCTACTTGTATAGACATGGCCTGTGCCATCCTGGTTTTTCCTTCAGGAGCAGAGGATGGGCCCTGCCCCTGTACAACTGCAMAGAGATTAATTTTCAAACCTACTTTTGCTGTATTAGCCTTCATTTTACATGCACAAATAAAGTAATTTAACTAGATGTTCTATGAAAAGCGCCAAGATAGACCAACTGTCTTTACCTTCAAAGTTATGAAAACCATTATTAAAAAGATCTATCACGTAACCTCCTTGCTGACATAATGATAAATGTTTCCTGCGAGTGTTATTCTACCTTCTAATTTCAGAAAAATTAATATACCTTTTTTCTGCCTCTTTTTTTTTTCCTTTTTTGCTAGCTCAGGCCTTGTTACAAAGCCATTTTAATTTGCAATCATTCTTCCAGTGCACCTGCAATGATAGAGCTGATAAACACTTTCTTAGATGATAATTTTTAATGACTACCACGATTGCAAACTGAATTCTGGCTTCAGGAAGAATGCCAGAGATGGCAGAAAACTGAGAGACAGAAGAAATAGCATGGGAGGGATGCACTTCATGCAATAATTATATTGAGCAGTTTGGCCTAGTGGAAGGTGTTGGGGGCTGGATGAGATGAGCTTTAAGATCCCTTCCAACTCAAAACATTCTGTGCTTCTGTGATTATCTATTCTTACTGCATTTTATTTTTTTTCTGGTAACTTCCTACTCACACAGTTAAAACACTGCCGCGCTCGAATCCATCAAAAATCTCTCAGTTTCTCCTTTTTCCCAGCACCTGAAAGCTGAAACACAAGAGCAGGGTTCCTGCACAGTGCTGCTATCTTGCTGAATCAGGCAGTTTGGGGCAAAGCCAGCTCCTGTGACTCCTGTGGTCTCGCATGAGGAATTGCTTCTGTTGGAGAAGCGTTGACCATTTAATATACACTGCTCATGACTCACCATATATTCCCAGAGCACTTGGAGGTATTTCCATGCTGTCTCTGTATTTTTACAACCCAAACATATTCCCCTGGAGATTTATGCAGCTTTACATTCTTTTCTCTCATAGACATCTGCAGGAGTTTTATGAGGGAGCAGAGAGGGAGCCTAACCAGCGCGGGCAGCTCGCTTAATTTAGCACAGTCCTGTCCTTTCCAGTTCACCCACCTGCAAAATGGGAATAATAATAAGCACTTAAGGGAGAATATTCACATGTCTAGCTTGAGACCTTTAATGTTCATCTCTCCAGAGGCTCAGCAGAGAGAAACAGCTTCTAATTCAGATGCTTTGAATGGGCTTCTAATGGAGCTTGCTCCTCTTCTGGCAGYCAGGGAGACCAAGTTCTCAGCTCCCCTCCATCAGGCATTGGGTGACATGCCAGAAGCCAGACACTGTGAACATCCTCTTTCATGGCTCATCTTGCTGCCACTTCCACGCTCAGCTTCCCACTGGTGGAGCAATGTCTGAATAACTCAGTGGATTTTCCACATCTGCAAAGTGGAGTGGGCTGTGGGATGAACATCATGCAGAGCCCCAGGGATCACTGACAAAATGAGCATTTCAACAGCACTTCGTGTGTGTTAAACCCAGTGGAAGCACTATGAATTATCAATATGGCCAGTCATTAGTATTCATTAGGGCTCAGAGCAAACTACTGAGACTCAAATCCTCCCTTTGTGGTCTCTGGGTCGCAAACGTTGACATTGAGCAAGTCACTTCTCTTGTCCTCGTTTTTCCTTGTCATTAGGACCTCTGCATCATCCCTGAGTGTGATGTGAACCTTAATAAGGCTTGAAAAGGGCTTTGAGAACTTGTGCTGAAGAGGGAAATATTAATGTCCAGCATTGCTGTAGCAGCAGATGAGAGGGAGCGAGAGCCTGATCCCGATCCAAAGGGCTCGGAGCGGTGCCATGGAGCACTTCAGTGCCTTGTGGATCCTGCCCAGGAGCACTGGGGACAGAGAGCCACACCAAGCCTGTTCTGCTCTCAGCCAGAGCCAAGAAGCACCACCAGGGAGTTGRGATTTGGAAAACCCATCCCTCTCTTGCTTTTCTTTGGGTTGCACAGGCAAGCTGCCCGTTGGTATGCACAAATGGATATTTAGRCTTCTAAACACCCGCTCCTGGACACAGAAATGCAATTTGGGACTGTGTTTAGCATGGAAAGGCTGGCAYAGAAATCAATCTTTATTTCAGAAAATCTTCTCTTCAGTGTTTAGCCTTGGTGTTGATTATATGAATTAGATCCCTATTACAAATGAGCCTCTTGTCCCAGAAACTAATGTGTTGTGCTCAAGAAGCAAGACTTTCTGCATTTCATCATCATTCTGTTCCTTAATGATTCCTCTTTCCTGGCAATGATGAGAAATGTTTATTTCCCTGGAGTATTTCTGGATGGTGAAATTATGGTGTTTTTTTGTGGGCAGTGGATGCTGCATTAACCCGCCAAGGCTGCATTGCCATCTTTAACCATTCTGTTTGGAGAGCTGGCCCCCTTCCTTCACACCTCTGCTTTCCACAACACCCTTTGGCCACTTTTAATCTATTCAATCCACTTTTATGCTGGAGACAGTGGCTGCCAGCTCCTGCCTGCTCGGAGGCACAGGAGCAAGACAAAGTGACAAAGTGACAGTGAGATAAACACTACTGAGAGGCCTTAGTCTGCATTTTGAGGACTGCTGTAAATCAGAGTGATGGAGAGAGACAAATTAGTGGTGCCAGCCTGGAGAGGTGAATGTGCCTGCTGGGATCTACATATTCCTGTAAAATGCATCTACTTTKCATTTATAGCTAGTGATAGGAACACTGTCACAATGTTGTGGAAAAGAAGGATATGTTGACAGCAAGGTCAGGCTCTTGCACAGTTCCTCAGGCTCTGCASGAGTCATTGGTGGAGTTAATGAAGGTTCCTACAGTGCTACAGCCACATTTTCTTATTTCCATCTCCAGTTAGAAGCAGAGCAATATGTTGTTCTACATGACCGTATTAAAGGAATTCTTCATTTCATGTCCTGCAACTTCTGTCGCCAGGTTTTGGCTGAC
The DNA here is from genome assembly GCA_014549065.1 of Cardinalis cardinalis. Classification (NCBI taxonomy): domain Eukaryota; kingdom Metazoa; phylum Chordata; class Aves; order Passeriformes; family Cardinalidae; genus Cardinalis; species Cardinalis cardinalis. The sequence goes on from JACDOX010000217.1 coordinate 594,959, forward strand.
GCTCTCCATCCTGTTGTAAAATCCAGCTGCCTTCCCCAAACTGAAAACCCAAGCACAAACACCTGAGATGAGGTGAGTTACGTACCCAAACATGCATTTGATGTTTGAGGCTACTTCAGCTAGAGCAAAATCTTGGTGAATTTGACCCTCCCTCACCAAAAGATTGCGCTTGAGAAAGTTACATCAGTGCAAAGTCAGGCCTGAAATCTGCCATCTGCTAAAGCAGGGAACCCTAAAGTTAAATTCACCATTGGAGCCAATGCTTGCTTGCTCTGCAGTTACCATCTGCAGTTTTTTACATTGCTGTTTAGTCTGTTAAATTTATGGCTTTTAGTGTGTAAAAATGTCCCCAAACTATGAAAGCAAATGGGCAGTGTGACASGGTTCAGCCCAGTGAAGACAATGACTTTGACATTATCAGATTTTTCATTCTTGAAAATCTCAAGGCTTAATCTCGTGTAAACCCTTGGTTTTACAGTTTGCAATCTCTGCTTAGTACTGGAAATCTTGCAATACTTATKCCCTCTGTGTTCACTTCCAGCACACTGGAATTTCCTCTATTTTGTACTAACAGAGAGCTCTTTGCTTGGAATTGATTCTTTTCTCTGCTGCAGAACAGACAACCGCTGGTATCAGCAGCTCCTGTTGGAGTTTTTAGGCCAACACAGGTGAAAAAAAATCATGCAAAAAAGCTTTGGTGCTCAGCTGCAYGTGCTCCCAACCTAAAATTCAGCCTGCATATGAACAAAGGAGAATGTTTGGGAGATGTACAAGCATGCAAAAATCACCATATTTGATGATTTACTCACAGGTGACTTTTTCTTTCATGCAAAGGGATGCAATTTAAAATTCCCTGYGGTTGATTCATTCAGCTTTTTGGTTGAGAAGATGCAGAACTGCCTAGAATGGCAGTGTAGCCCCATTGCTTTTTTTTTCTTTCTCTTCTGGTTCAGAAAAGAAATGTCAGTGTGACCCATCTGCTGGAATCTGAGCAGAGCCCCAGAAGACCCACACACAGGCTGGAAGACAAGTGCCCATATGGTGTCTGCATTCATTCATTGCAGAGCTGGTAGGCAGCAGAAATACCTCAGGGAAGAATTGGGGATGAGAAGATATTTTTAATAAACCAGACTGCAGTGATCTATAATGGGAAATAATCACCGAGCCTTTTCCACAAATATCTAAATTTCTGTCTCTCCTACTTTCCCTTCCAGCCCTGGCATAGAAAAAACAGAAAAGAAAGGTTTCTTGTACTGTAAAACACTCAAATATTTCCCACTTACCGGTGCTCTACTGKATCAAGGTTACTGTTAATGTTATTAATATTAATTTTCATTTACACCACTGCAAAGCCATTAATGTGATAACAAAGTTATTATCTTTATAGCAATAAGTATTTATTAAAAGCATGTACAGTGAAAATTGGTAATAAGATGAAGCAATGCAAAGTAGAATGCAATGAATCCCTTAGGAAGAATAATAAAGATTTCTGGCTCTTTTTATTCCTCCCAACAACTTCAGAGTATTAAAAAAAAAAAAAAGCAAGATAACAAGGCAGGCTCGAAGTCACTTATCAGGATTTGCAAGGGCTCTGAGTGTTTATCCTCAGTGAAAGCTGGAAGGATCCATTTCTGGGAAATTATTGTTGCCTGCCCTTTTAGCAAAAAACTGTCTTGCTGTTTTTGTTTAATTAAACTGCTGCTGTCAATTACTGCCTGCAAATAACACAAAGTATTGCCCAGTAAACTTGGGAAGGCTCTCAGCAGCCACCGGGGTGTGGTGAGCTCCCTCTGCACTCCCTGCACATCTTTTGAGGGTGGGAGGTGATAAAATTCCCCATTTCTGTCCATTCCTTCAAGGAAATAAAAAATAACCCATCATTGCTGTGGCCCCACAGGTTGAAACCTTCTGTGAGTCCTCCACCATCCCCAGAGGRAAGTCCTTGGTCAAACAAGCRGGGTCAAAGCTGGGTTTTGGTGAAGGAAGGGGAGGAATGCAGGTGTTCAAGACAGGAATCTTCCCTTACAAGCCAGAGTGCACTCACTGTCTCTCCATAATGTGTAGATAATGGGAGTAAGGTGAATTAAAAAGGCTGAAAATATTCCCTGGAGAAAACCGGGTCCCCAGTGAGTACAAGAAACYGAATTTGTGTCATACAATGAAATCAGTGCTTCCATCCCAAGCTGAAATATTTGCTTTAGTCCCCAAGGCTCCATGTTAGCTGAGCCTTTCCTGTTGTCCTGGCCGGGGCATGCAGTGGGATGCTCCATTCAGACTTCCACCCACCCCCTGCCCCTCTGCCCTGCCAAATCAGGCACTCCTCTTCCTCTCCCTCCTGCCACATCCCTCTAGTTCCAATTCCACCATCAAGCTTTATTCTTGCTCCTTTTCTCTTCTCTTTTTCTGCCAGGAGACGTTGTGGTTGGATTGATGCTCCGCCGCTGACCCTGGCTGCCGGGCTGGCAGCTCCGTGGAGGGAGAGCATTCCCAAACCCCAGGAACACAGAGCCAGCCCTCTGTACTCTGTGTTCCCTGCAGCTCTGCTGGACACTTCCTCAGGCAACAAGGAATCTCACCACTGGCTGCAGCTGAGGCTGGCAAGTGCTGCTGCCCAAAAAAATGACAATCTATTTTTTCCTTTTCAACTGGTCGCCAGCTGAGCAAAGGCTGCTGGTGCTTTCTGCTTTGGGCAGCTGAAAAGGTGACCTCTGATTAACTTTCTGGGCCAATGACTTCTTACATTCACTGTAGCCAAGGAGCACAGCTCAGTTTTTAACTGCTCCAAAAGTCCTCTCCCTTATCCAAAGTCTCCYTCTTTTCGTCCCAGTGCTGGGCCAAAAAAGTGACAGCACAAGTGTTGCTGACATGCATGGTCTTAATTGAATTGGATGTAATTCTGACCAAAGTATCCAAATTCCAAGAAGATACAACCAGAAAAGTTCCACCACCAAGCTTGGAGGTTTCTTTTGGAGTGCAACTTTTCCATAGGGAACTCTTTTCAGTGGAGTTGAAAGCATTGTGTTCTTTCCAATGACCATCCACAAAAAAGACTGGTTCCCCTCAGATTTAATTGTTGGGGATAATTGACTCTGGGGAGGATTTTCCACGCTGTACATTCAATATAATCTGTACCTGGACTCCAAACTTTACTTTGGAGTTACACAGAGGTAAGAAACACCACAAGAGTAGAGTGTAAGGTTAATTAGGCTCCGTTTCCTGTCTGTTTGGCCCAGCAAAGTTGATTGATTTTATTTGTGGATACATTGGAGATATATTCACATACTTATAACTCTCCTGCCATGGCAGGGACACCTYCCACTGTCCCAGGTGCTCCCAGCCCCAGTGTCCAGCCTGGYCTTGGGCACTGCCAGGGATCCAGGGGCAGCCMCAGCTGCTCTGGCACCCTGTGCCAGGGCCTGCCCATCCTCACAGGGAAGAATTTCTTCCTATGAACAGGAAGTGAAACAGAGGGGAAAAATCAAAGCTAAAGTGATGCATTTGTTGTATGCCCCACATGCCTTCACTTTTTCCTTTCTGTTTGAATTCTCTTCCCTCAGTGTTACAGCTCTAGCTTTGATCCATCCCAGCAGAATCAACAATCTTTTGTGAAATGTTCTTTTCAGTCCAAGTCCTTTCTGTGATAACAACAAAAACAGTACAAAAAGAAGATTTGGATTATGTTTATATGTGACTAGACTATTGATCTCACGGCCCAGGAAATGAAAAATAAGATGAAATGTGATTTTTAAATCCTACCAGGAGGAGGGGATCAGGATGAAGCCAAGCACAAGTCAGTGGGGAGTGTGATTCTGCAAAGAATCCACCTCAGAAAATCAACTTTCAGTGGTTGTACAGCACGAATTCAGTTTCTTGTCCTCACTGGGGACTTGGTTTTCTCCAGGGAATATTTTCAGCCTTTTTAATTCACATCACTCTTATTACCTACACATTATGGAGAGACAGTGAGATCTCTCCAATCTCAATTCTCTCTCAGTTCTCCAGGAATCTCAGGATTCCTGTCTTGAACACCTCCAATCCTCCCCTTCCTTCACCAAAACCCAGCTTTGACCCCATTTGTTTGACCAAGGACTTTCCTCCGGGGATGGTGGAGGGCCACAGCAGGTCCTTCTCTGAACTTCCCTGTTTCTTTGGTGAAGAAAACCTCCTTACCCCTGTCACAAGGTCCTTGTAGCCCACCCCCAGCTGCTCAGGCTGCTCCTCATTTCCCCCAGGACTTGGCTCACCATGGCCATCATGAGGCAGATTGGTCTGAAGGGACACGTCTGACAGCGCGCCGGGAATTTGTTTCTTCCTTTTCCTACTGTAAAGCATTCTTCCTTCCCCGGCCTGCCCTAGAGAATCTAATYAGTGGCTTAATTACCACTCCTATACAATGCCCTGGCTGCCCTTGGCTGCCTCGTGTTCTCAGCCTGCCTTCCCTTGTCAATTCAATTCTGGGTCGGGGGTCTGCGGGGTCTGTGCCGCTTCCTCTGCGCGCCGCGACCTCACCGCGCTCCACTCAAGGCTTATTTTTATTCCCTCCTCCAACCAAATTGAACTGTGAAAGCACTGTAAATTTTCAGCCTCGAGAGGCTCTTCATTAAGCAACAAATAACTCTCTGCACCTCCTTGATATTGCCCTCCTGTTGGCTGTTTGTCACACGGCGCTTCCCCCCTGCTCAGCCGGCTGTGGCCGTTCCACTCAGCTGACAGAGCTGCTGCTGGCCAGAAAAATTCACATTACAGCCTGTTTGCAGAGCCTCTGGCTTCAATATAGAAGCAACAGCATCATTTTTATCCTTATTTGGCTCAAAATGCTCRTGGTATCTCGCTGTTCTTATCAGATATCAGCGGGCAGTGTTTCACACTGGTGCTCTCCTACAGGAATTGGTTTTTACAGCTCCAGCCCCACTGCTGTAGCTAATGCTGCTTCCACACAAAGAGGTGCTGTCCWAAATAATGAGCTGCTTTCAATGCCTCGATGCTCTGTCCCTGACACTGTCCCACCAGGGTGCCTCKGCAGCCCAGCTGCCCCCAAGTCTTGGGAAAAATCTGGGCTCCCACCCCTCTGCACATCCTGCCTTGCCCTGGGGTTAAGTGGTGTCTCAGCTCCCTGATAGGTGCGTTGGTAATTTCCAAGCCACAGTGCATCTAAAAGCCAAGCACCACCCTGGGAAGGATGTCATAAAGCAAAATATTCCTTTCCTGCTGAAATGCATTATTAAAGCCTCCACCCCATAAATCCCAAGTAGATAACACTCTCCGTGGCACCTTGTAAAATAAGCAATTTTCTGCTACCGAGGAGACAAATTCTTTTTCTCATTCCTATCTAAACTCCACCAACACCGTGACAGACACAACGCTGCATCTGAGTTGGGCTTTGACAGCCTCATACATTTCTAACTCTGTCAGCAAGAATAAATGTTTGAGGGTTTTCACTTTAAAGAGCTCTGGAGCAAAATGGACTTTCTGCGACTGGCTTCACCCTTTGTGTCCACCAGCCATAAAGTTTCCCACCATTTCCAGCACGGCTTCATTGCAGGGCTGAGCTAGAACTGAAGTGCTGAAATCAWATCTGCACTTCAGAGAGGAAGTGAGGCTGGGAGTAGAAAGATAGATATTGTACATTCCCAAATATTTGGTTTTTTCACCCCAAAACATATCAGGAAGAAGCTTGCTGTGTCTCACACCCTCTGGGTGCTGCTGGGGCAGAAAAGAGAGAATACCTGGGGCTGTATCCAAAAATCCTTGCTAAGACAGAYATGGGGCAGCACTAGGACCAGGCTGGTTTTACAGCAGCAGTGTTYGAGGTGACAAATGAATTTGGACTCCATTTTCTGGTTTCCTGATGAATCTGTCAATGTTGCATTTCAGTAAGATGTTACCTTCAGGGTTTTTTTAATTTGTCTGGGTTTTTCCGACTATAAAACCACAATCCTGCTAACTCAGTGCTTATTGCACCAGCAAAAGTTAACATTTTATTCCAGTTTAGAATGAGAAAGGATCAAGGAATTCCAGCATTCACCTACAAAATGGAACTGCTGTTTTCCAAATAGCTCTAATCAGCCACCAAGGACAATGTCCCATTTTCTGCCACCATGAACCATGCAGGTGTACAGGTTTATTTCTTGCATGAAAGGTCTATGGGATCATTCATTTCAGAAACTTCTGTAATGTCTTATGTTCAATTCTAGAGCAATCAGGGGAGTTAACTCAGTAGTTCATTGTTGTTTTTCTGCTCTTTGGTGCACAGAGTGTATCTCCTGTGTATTGAGCAGCTCCAGCAGGGTGTTCAATRTCAACAGACCTTACCAAGGTCCATATGTGGTTACAGATTTTAAATGCTGACTTTTCCTTTTTCTTTTATTCTTTTAAAGTTGAAGCTAAATTCAATAAATTTTTATCTACATTATCATATATTCAGGGATCAGCCTGAAGCCAAACTAAATTTTCYTCATAGTATGAGTGAAAAAATGGTTTGTTCTCCAGCTCAGCACAGATCACTCAGCATTGATCCCTTGTGTTAAAGCCTCTGCTCTTCATTATCAATACTGAAATCCCAATAAGAATAAGAAATACTTTCTTTTCCTCCTCACCCTCACAATTCACTCAAGATGCAGCCTGTGCTTTGAAAACAGTGTCACTCAATCCTACCCTGAAAACCAATTAAAATTCCTTCATAGGGAAACCAGCTTTGGGTTGGGTTTGTTTTGGTTTTTGTTGGTTTTTTTTTCAGTCTGCTATTATAAATAATAGCAAGGAAAAATAACGTTTTTAATTTGTGCAAATGCCTTGACAAAGTTGTCCTTCATCCTTGTGTAAATATTGCTCCTGTAACACTGCCAAGGAATGGCCTTGAGTGTCTSCAGCCAAAAAAAAAGTCAGACCTGCTCCTATCTGAGCCCATGAGACCTRTGTGCAACTCATGTTTGTGCCTGGTGTTCCAGCCCTTCAAAAATTGCCTCTGAGCCTCTCCTGACTGGGAATCCAGGCTGCTGTTCCCTGACTTCTGTGCAGCATTTCAGCAATAGCCATGGCAAGCTTTGCAAGGAAAAATACTTCTATTAGGCAAACTGAAAAAGCTGGAGGGAAAGGCCAAGGTCTCCAACAAGGAATTCCATTCCAAGCATTTAGACTTGCATGTCTGGATGYTTATCTGTCCTTTCAGAGTAATCCAATAAAAGATAAACTTTCTCCTCCTAAGTGGAGCCTTTGCTCCACTTAAACCCTGGACCATCGTGGCTGAAATTCCGTGGCCARCTCCAAAGATGATGATGGAGATAAGGAGAAGGGAATCTGTTTCTCTGAAGAGATTCATACAGAATGCACAGAAATGGCACAGCCCCGTTGCATAATCTGGCTGCGCTCCTCATTGCGGTTCAGTGGGGAAGGGAAGGTAACTCCAGTCAGAGGTGGTGCTTGTAGGATGTGTCTCAGCTCTCCATTGGATCTCTCTCTCTCCCATGCCTCATTTGATGGGAAAAGCTGCCCCTGAGGCACAAGGCTTCCCCCAGACCCTCTGGAAACGGGAGGGTTCAATTAACTCTCATGGACCGCGGTGGGAGGATAAAGCCAAGTTTCCAGGAGCACAGGCTGGAGCTTGCAGGCATTTTATGGTGCTGACATTTTGTAACTCATAAGCTTGCAGATTTGGAGACAAAATTACAATTACAGTTTCAATTACATTGAAATGGAGTTCAATTTAAAAACCCCACARGATGAGCTCCTTGGTTTTGGTGAAGTGTCCAGACTAGACCTTTCAGTCCAAGATGGTGCTCACTTACATTCCTGCCGAAAATTCATGGATCCACATGTAGGGTGAAGGGCTAAAGAACCAACTGCTGTTCTCCTGAGTGGGAGAATCAGCTCCTCTGATGCCAGGACAAGAGAGAATGGGTGTAAATGGCCAAAGGGCAGGGACAGATGGGATATTGGGAAGGAATTGTTCCCTGTGAGGGTGGGCAGGCCCTGGCACAGGTGCCCAGAGCAGCTGGGGCTGCCCCTGGATCACTGGCAGTGCCCAAGGCCAGGCTGGACATTGGGGCTTGGAGCATCCTGGGACAGTGGAAGGTGTCCCTGCCATGGCAGGGGTGGCACTGGATGAGCTTTAAGGTCCTTTCCTGCCCAAACCATCCTGGGATYTTATTCTATGCTTATTAACTACTTTTAGAGCTTCTTTTCAAAACTTCATTTATGTGTGTACCTTCCTCTACCAAACCCCCTACACTGGGACAGCAGTTCTCTTCACCCGGATGGTTCTATGTGTRTTCTACACAGTTCTTTGCCATTGAAGGCATTTGCTAAAAAACTGGTATCATTTTAGTGAAAAAAGCCGTGATGAAGGTTTTACGTGTGGGAAAGGCCCTAGGTCCAAGATATCAGTAGAAATCACTGTGGCCAACCAGTTGAAACAGTTAAATTATTCTGGGTTTTAAGGTCAGGAAATGGTGAAGCTGTAGCAGGAAAGCATATTTTACATAATGCAGAATCTCAGTCCTGAACCAAAACGCTGAGAGTAGCCTGGAGGAGATCAGCACCTTTCATCCAGTTCCAAGAGAGTCTGGAAACATTCACATTTAAATTTGTCAACCACCCTTTAACCTTTTATCCCTTTTCTTTCCATCTTCTGCAGTCTCTCCACTTGCACTTCCTTCCTGTTTATTGGGTATTTTTCCATTAATAAAATAAGGGGAGACCTCTTTGAGGACTTCCCCCAGGCTCAGCCTCTTCAGGGTCCTCTTCAGGATCCTCTCCCTCCAGGGCTGCTCAGTTCAAAGGGAAATCAACAGTCAAAAGAAGGTACCTGGGTGTGAAAATCTTTCTCTGCAAAATAAAGGTGTATCTACCACACCTGTGGATCACAGATGGCCTGGGAGAGGGGAAAGTAATTCTTTCAGAGTGCTTTCCAAATTAAAAAAAAAGAAGAAAAAAATAATATGAGCAATACATTCTTTACAATTGTGTGGTATTCGCTGTCTCCAAATACTTAATTTTCATTTTTAAAAAGGGCTTAATCCTCTTAATGAAATCATTACATCCTGAGTACCTTGGTTTACAATTAGAAAATCACAAGAAAGTGAAGAGTAAAAGTTTGTCTTTCATCATCCATCCATCATCCATCCATCCGTCATCCCTCCATCCATCCATCCATCCATCCATCCATCCATCCATCCATCCATCCATCATCCGTCCATCCATCCATCCATCCATCCATCCATCCATCCATCCATTCATCCCTTCATCCATCCCTCCATCCATCATCCATCCATCCATCAATCCATCCATCCATCCATCCATTCATCCATCATCCATCCATCCATCCATCCATCATCCATCCATCCATCCATCATCCATCCATCCATCATCCATCCATCCATCCATCCATCCATCATACATGCATCCATCCATCCATCATCCATCCATCCATCCATCCATCCATCCATCCATCCATCCATCATCCATCCATCCACAGTGACATTCCCAGGAGGGATCAGCACAGAGAGCTGGAGCAGGGAAGTCCTTTCAGAGTGGCTCCTTGTCCCTGCAGCTGCTTTGGGATGCAGAAGGAATCGGCCTCTGCCTTCCCAACCAGACGCTGGGAGGTGACTCCCGGGTCAGCCAGGCTTGTTTGCAGTGGAGCAGGGTGCACCCTCTGCCAGCCTACCTATAATTAAAGACCTGCAGTTTCCTACATATGAATTCCTAAAACATCTGTAAGCATAATTACAGCAACCACTTAAACAGCTCAATATGAGGCGGGCGTTCTTCTTCACTGGGAGATTGCTTTTAGTGACTCCGTGTACAGCAGGGTTTGCAGATAAGGCCAGAAGTGCACCCAATTATCTCTCTGCTGGCACTTACTGTGCTTAAACTCACATTTTCAGGCTTTTTGGTTTGCTTCATGAGGACTTCCTTTCCTGTTAATGTTTAATTCTCCCTGCACCACTTTAAAAATTAAAGATCCAGCCCCAAGCCTGAGCTCTGGTTATCCAATTACCCTTGGAAGAGGCTGTAGAACCCAGCCCCATTGCCTTATGTCTTCCTTCTTCCCTTTGGCATGTGCTGACATCACTCTTTAGTGAACAGAGGGGTAGATTTTGCAGGAATTTGGCCAAAACACAGGCTGTGAGGTCAGTAGTGTGGCACAGGGTGTTTAGAAGGGGACGAAAGGTAATTCCCAGCCCTGTTTTAGCTCCTACGTCCACAGTGTCCAGCTTTCTCCAAGACTCCCAGTAAAGCAAAGGTGTGGGGAGCTATTTGATGTGTGAAACACAGTCCTCACTTGGGGGATTTGTCAGCYTGGAAAAAGAGATTAAGGAACCAAATTAAGAGTATCTAAAAATCTGAGCTGTTTTCCGGGGAATTTACTGTTGACTRTTTTCATGTTCTCTTTCCTGCTTGCCTGAAGAGTCACCCATCTCCAGTTTTCATCCCAAATGAAAACACAGGAAAGATCTGTTGGATAAACTGGGAGTTCCCACAAGGGTGGGAGCATCTTTGTTGTGAAAGGCACTGCAAGGCTTGAAAGTAAAAAGCAGAACTGTGGAGGTTTACACCATACACAAAACTTGTAACTTTTTTTGATTTTTTTTTTTAGCATGGTATGCAGACAGAAAGAGAAAAGCAGCTGCCTAAATAAAGAACTGGCTTAGACAGAAAACATTTTATGAACAAGTTGTTGTCTTGCAGCAAGAGGTCAAATCTGGGTCGAGGAAGAACACACAGAGGGACTTAAAAATCAGAGATCATAGAAAACCATAGAATATCCTGAGTTGGACGGGACACACAAGGATAACCAAGTCCTGGTTCTGCACAGGGAGTGCTTGGGAGTGGAGAAGGAGAAATCAAGATATCAGTGTTGSAAAAGCCAAATAGGAACACCCAGAGAGGTCAGAGGAGGAGGAGAATGCTCACAGCTTGAGGGGCTGCTTCCCTCCTGTTTACTGGCAAGGGGGTGAGTGCTGGGCAATGAAACACTGCTGCTGCTGCTTCCCAAACCCAGGAGCACATCCCCAGCAGCACAGCAGCTTTGGGTTGGGTTTGTGTGGGTTTTGTCTCTCTTGATAACCACATTCCACAGGAGATGATCCCGGCTGAATCAGGGATGAAGTCCTCCCTGGCGTGACCCTTCCTGTGTCACAGACACCAATTGCACAATCCAGACCCTATTTTCCAGCCCATGGAAAAGCAGCCCATGTCCAGCTGGCTTCATCCTGTCACAAATGTGACCTGTGGAGCTCCCAGATGACGTAGGTCCCACTTCCCCCCTGACTCAYGGATCTCTTTCCCCATCTGCCATGAGCAGACCAAGCCGCCGGCTCTGTTTGGAGCAAGGCTTGTGCCGGAGCCATCTCCACCAGGGGAGKACACGCTTGGGATGGGCCAGGAGACACCTCCCAAAGGTTTCCCTGGAGCTCAGACTTTGTCTGGAATAATCCCCTGGAGACAGACCCCAAGGAAATGGGGCAGAGACCAAGGGACCGCTGCTCTCAGAGCGTGCTCGAACTGTGACCTGTTGTGTCTGCTTTGTCCTCACCCAGCAAAGCCTGAAAATGTATTTTAAAAATTCATCTCTTCCCTTAAATTCTGAATACCAGAATTGCACCCTCATAGCCCCATTGATAATATTTCTGCACAGTATTCCAGGCAGTAAATAAAAGTGTATTTTGATTTGCTGGAAGATTTGGGCTGTTGGAAATGACACTTGTGTCTGATGCACAGCCATATTTCAGTGTGTTCTGATCAATAGAATAGGTACACACTATTTTTTGTCCTAATTAAATTGGGAGGCATTTTCAGCCAATTAACATTTACCTGTCAGACCAGTGAGTGCTAAAAAGCACAAACATTCCTCCAAATTACTGTAGTTGCATTTTGTGGGGATTTTGTTTGGAGCAAGGCTGCAAAGCAGCTCCAAAGGCTGCTGTGGTTATGAAGAGAAGTCTTGGCCAAATATTTTAAAAGAAGACAGTAAATACTGAACAAGTAAGACACACGTAATCTTCCACTGTATTCCTGCAAGATCTGAGTTCTGTTGTGGTTCAAACTGAAGCAAATAGAATTTTGCAGAGGAAGCTGAAGTGTCTCTTCCTCTCCTACTATAATTAGAGGCAAAAGCTATTTCAAAAGCTGCTTTTCTTTTTACTAATTCATTAAACATGGATTTTCCCTGAAAACATTTCTCTATGTCAAGTGGCCCTAATAAACAGGATATTATACAGCTATGAGTCCAGTTCCTGCTCACAGGGAAGAAGTTCAACAGCTTCAACATGTTCAGCTTCAAGTGGTCTGGATGTCCTCCTGTGCTTGCTTTTGTCATCCTGTGGCCTCTGATAAGGCAGTGTCTGAAACTCAGCCATGCTCTGTGAAAAATGAAGATAACTCCTCCTTCACAGGGAAGAGATGAGCTTTAACCAAGCGGAGGGAGTAGATATCAGCCTGAAAAGCAGCAAAGAAACAGCAGTGGCTTTTTTTCCAGGGRTCTAAAGAGAACATCCTCTGCAGATGCTTTTTCCTCCACGAGCCACATTTTTAAAGGTCTTCTCACTACTATTGAAAATCAACTTGGTTCGACTTGCAGGGTTTTGTTCAGCTTTATGTGAAGAAATATTTAGCAGCCATCGATCTTCCCCAGCTACCTTTGCTGTGGGAGCTGCAGCMATCCAGGGGATTGCTGCCTGCATTCTGATACAGCAGGAGAAATGCTCAGTTTTACTGGGAATCTGGGGACTTCGTCATTAGACAAGACAATATTAGAAAATTATTTGTATTCATGCCTAAGGCTTTTGTCCTTTGGTCCATCCTCATTGGTGTTGCCTGATAGAACACTGACTCTTTGGGTTAAGCAATGGGATGGGTGTRATGGCCTTGGCAGGGGCTGGAATGARAGGAGCTTYAGGTCCCTCCTAAYCCAAACCATTCTGATTCTATGATACCAGGCTCACTTAAAATCAGATTTGAGTCAGTTTTTCTTAGGGGTGGCTCTCAGATGGGCTTTGCTAGCATGTTTGCAGAAATCTAGATAAGGATGTCTTTAAAGAGGGAAGCAGAAGAATGAGAACAAATTGGGAACAATTGCTTGAGGACTCTGCTCAATCCTGGGTAGCTGTAGCTGCAAGAGATTTGTGTGTTATTGTACAACCGTGTATTACAAAATCACCCTTCCTGTTACAAAACTATCCTACCCCAAATTGTGACAAACTTACAGTAGATAACCTTGAGCACATGTGCAAACTCAGTAGGATATTTTATTAAAAAGAAATAAATCAGTATGGACTGTGAATTACAAATGTTATCAGAAAGGAAATCCCATCACAGTCTGTGATACTGCAGTGAACCATTAGATTATGTCAGCCCAGTAAATGATTCCAGCTGGGAGGTGATTAACAGAGCTCCCAGATTTACAGATCAGCCCCGTCAGAGCTGGCTGGCCAGAGGGTGAGCTCTGACACCAGCTGCCACTGGGCAGGGTGGAACCGATTCCCCCAGCAGTCAAACACAAGGAAGACTTGAACTTGGGAGCCTCTCTCCTTCTGGCAGAGCTGCAGTCATTCCTCTTCCTGACTGCTCTGGAGAGATTTTATCCGTGACCACGCGCTTCACATTAAGCACTGGGAGTTATTGGATTAGAGCAGTGCAGCAGGAAAGGTCACACACAGAGTGGGCTCTGAGCAGCTCAGGCTTGGCTGAGTGTCCTCATCAGGAGGGATAATCAGATAATCACCCTCAGTGCTGCTCTGCCACTGGTTTCTGCCCCAGCACTTCCCAGGTATCTGTGCAGCCCAGAGCAGTGTTCCAGGGCTCTTGAGAAAGCATTTCAATAAGCCCTTTCTCTGAAGTTCACCTAATATTTCCATGCAGTTTTCCTTTGGGTGAAATATTCTGTGGCTGCAGAGGTTTTCTTGGAAAGCCAAAGGGGAAAGTAAATTTAATTTGACTGTTTCTTAGTTACCTGACCTTTCATGTTCTGTGGCATTGGGATTTTCCAATAGTCTAGAATCTTAATTAGCTTCTTCTCTCGTATTTCTCTTTTTTCCTTTCTCAATCCTCCTACAGTCCCTTCAGTTGCTTCCAGAATTGAGATCCGCAAAAAAAAAAAAAAGGGGTGAGTTCTTCAGATGGGATAACTCMTGGTGTCATTGCTGACTTCATTCCAGTCTAGTACTGAAGGTAAATGAAAAATACTGAAAATTCAGCTGAATAACTGTAAGTATCATGGTTTTTTTCATGTGCTTCCTTTCAAATTCTTTGATAGRCAGGGATGGCCTGTACACTTGTTTCTCATAATTATTATTATTATAGATGCAGGTCGTAAGGACCAGGATTTTTACTTTTATCTTTGTGTGCATAATCACTTTTCATATACTCTGATTTCTGTTGGAGCTGGGACTTACGCTGTACGGAGGGTAAAATTCATTAATTTTTTACTTAACTGTGCCTTTTATCCTGCTGGTTTTCAGAAGCTCTTTGCTCCTTCCTGAGATAGCTTTGTCCTATGAAGCAGATTTTTTTTTTTTTAACCATCTTAGAAATTAAACTCCAGTTCCAACTCTAGACAGTTTTATTTCATGTGCTAAACCGTCACAATCAAAGGCAGAATCTCTGCTGAACAGGTTTGGGAACATCTGGCTTGTTTCTTTGGACTTTTGAGGCTAATTATCTCCGAGCCGCTTGGGTTGGTGAGTATGAAACCAACAGTTTGGGACAGGTTGGGGTTTGGTTTTGTTTTTCTCCCCCTTTGTGAGTGTTTTCCCCAGTGCCTTAAATCGTGCTGAAATGGGAAGAGCACAAACAGGCACCCAGGGAGCAGCCACATGTGCTGGCACTGGGACACAGCACCACAGGAATTTCTTGCTGTGTGCTGGGAGAGCAGAGAATCTGTGCAGCAATGGGGGGCTTGGGAATTGGGAACAGCAATGGAAAAGCTGCTCCCGTGGGGAGACCCCACTGAGCCAGGGCACACAGCCCAGGGAGAGGYGGGAACCAGGCTGGAGCCCCTGGTGCTGCACAACCTGGGGGTTCAGTGCTCCAGGCTTGGATTGTTGGTGGTTTTTGGTTTTTTTTTTGAGAGGTCAAGAGGCTTCAGAAACAAAATGTAAAGAATAATTCTCTCCTTCTGTGGAATGCAACAAGTGTATCTTTGATTAGTTWCATGTAGTTGTTTTTAATTAATAGTTAATTACAGTTTAGTTGTTTTAGACTCCTTAATTAGTTAAAAGATTTTGTCATTTTTCTTTTCTATTTTTTGTTGGTTTTCTGATGTATTTTTTTCTTTTTTTTTAATTATAGTTGTACTATTTTAATATAATATATTTATTATATTTAATATAAATATATATTATAATTATATATTTTATATTAAATATTATATTATTATATATTATT
>JACDOX010000217.1:618218-631763 GCA_014549065.1 Cardinalis cardinalis
AGTATGCATTTGTTTGAAGAGATAAGACAATCAGAAAGTTTTAAACTGGCTTTTATAGGACTATTAAATTTCCCAATAGCGCCATAAAAATTAATAAAATCAACTGCTGCTATTCTAGCAAAAAAATAAACAGACCTGCTATTAAGGGGTTTATTATTCAAGGTTGTGCTGCTGCTGCTGTTGCTGTACCAACAGGTACACATGGGTTTTGTCCCCTGGGATTTATCTCACTGGCAGGAACAGGGGGAAATTTGATAAATGACACTCRGCTTGGCCAAAACAGAGCATTGCTATGGCTGTGGCACAACTGCTTCTGTGCAAGGTGTCCCTGCTCGTGGCAAGGGTTGGAATGAGGTGAGTTTTGAGGTCCCTTCCAACCCAGACCAGTCTGTGATCCTGCCCATCACAGCTAYTTGGATAAAAGTTGTGATTTATCCAGCTGGGATCCATGAGGCCTTAATGTCAGAGAATCTTTCTTCAGCTGGGTTCACTCTCGTTCCCAAATATTTCTATTTTCTGCTTCTCCYGTGCCACACAGCTCCATTTAAATTGTATGGATGGCTGTGTGGAGATGGATGCTGCTCCTCTTGTGTGCTCCTGAAAATGAGATTTTCCATTCCTGTAATGTAGTGCTTAAAACCTAACTCAGTTGTACAAAAACAGCTCGGAGGTAGGAGCTGTCTAAATCATGCATTGAAAATTCCCCATTACATTAGTGGGGGAAAAAATCTTTTCACATTACCTCTCTCAAGCTGCTTTAATCACTTTAAATCACTTTAAATGACTGTTATCAGTCATTTCATTTCCCTTCTTCCACTGAAACCTTACAGCTTTCCACTTCTGAGATGTTTTCAACCTGTACTTGGAACAGAACTTACTCCCTCCAGTGTAATTTTCATTTTAACTTTCCCTCAATGGTCTAGAAATAATAGATTGCTAAGATTGCTYTAATAGATTGGAAATTTAAACCTTGTAGAGATAACCACCTGGATGATGTTACAACTGGATGGTAAGGCAAAGAATAACAAACCCTAAAAGTTACTGAACTAAGACTTATGTTGCAAGGCTGCTGAAACRCTGGGCATTGTTATGGCCCTGTAATTAAATAACATTCCCTGGTGTTATGGTTCCACTGCTATTCAAAATCCTCTGCTCTGGAATTGCTTTCTTTAGTGGTAACTTGGAGGGAAGTGATTACTGACGGAGGAAAACAAATATTTTTAACACTCCCTTGTTGTCTTCTCAACGGTCTTTTCTTCCCTGTGGTCCTCTTAMACCACTTGGGTGCTCTCTCCATGAATTTCTGGACGCTGGAGGAGCTTTCAGCTGAAATCCTCAGGTTAATAATGTGCCTTCATCATTTGGGGTGGAGAACATAAACCATGGCAACCTGGTTAAAAATCCTCCCAGCTTAGGGAGCAACGAGAAGGTCTCTGTGAATGGTGGGAGCAGTGGGGTTTTCTTGCCTTTGTGGTGTCCAGAATTCTGGGGTCTATGGAATGTTTTCTAGAGGGTTGCTGATTTTAATCCATAACATCTCCTGTGACCAGGTGCCCACCCCTGCTGTCTGTGGTAGGATCTTAGGAAGATCCTAATGATTGATTGATTGATTGATTGATTGATTTTCATAGAGTCCCAGAATGGTTTGGGCTGGAAGGGACCTTAAATCCCACCCAGTGCCACCCCTGCCATGGCAGGGACACCTYCCATGTCCCWGGCTGCTCCAAGCCCATCCAACCTGGCCTTGGACATGGTTTGAGGCACCCACAGCCTCCCTGAGCAACCCAGTGGACATCCAATGGGTTCTCTGTGGTGCAAAATACCTTCTAAAAATACTTGGTAATTTCAGGGCTGGTGCTGAAACCTCGTGGTGTTCAGACATTCCCTCGGYGTGTGATTTTCACTGCTGCAACCAACAGCTACAAAGGGCCAGCAACAGCCTCCAGTACTCAGCACATAAACACAGAGTATTTTTCTCCAAACCATTTATTTTTAGCCTGCTTTTCTCAGATTCTAGTGGGGAGATGCTGCACTGTGATCCCTGTGCTTTCCTTATTTATCAGGCCTGGAATCACAGAAAATATCACTCCATTCAGTTYGTGTCCTCCTCCCATGGAAATGCTTAAGCATAAATTTACTGAAGTTTCTCTCCATTTCCATGTGATATCTATGACAAACTCTTTCCAAGATTTCTCATCTCCATCAGCAGTTTTCAAATGTCACTTTCCAACTCAGGGAAACAGCACTGGTCTAAGGAGAATTAAAGAGAGAAGTACACTTTATTTTAAATATATTTGCTTCAGGTTTTCCTAGAATCCRGAAATTTGAGGTCAGTAGCAACTGTTTCTTCCAAACTTCCTCCCTCACACAAGATTAACAAACAATCTTGCACTAATTAGTCCCAARGGAACTACCTGGGAAGCACAAACCAGTTGTGCACAGCTTTTAAAGCAATCACACTCATACCAGAACTGTTGTTTGTCAGGGCGTGTTCCCATTTTTCCAGAGTTCTTCTCCATAGACCTCAAGCTGAAAAAAATGTTCTCACTGCCATATTTGTTAATTTTGCACACCAAAAGAAACGTGAGTGGGTTTTTTTTTCCTGAGCCTGGAAGAGACAGCGACCAGTGTAGGATGACAGAGCTGGGGCTTCCCAWTCCCATTGGGATCCCATGCCGTGGGTGCTTCCCAGGATTGCTGAGCAGCTGCAGGGCTCACCCACGCAGGTGGGGAGACAGCAGCTCCCCAGCAAATATTTGGGATGACTCAAAYCAGCTTCCAAAACAAGCCTGTGCATCGTGGGCTGACCTGGTCAGGAATAAACTCTGAGTGAGTGCGCTGGGGATGCACCACGAGGCATGAACTCACCACCCAAGGGACAGCAGCATGATGGGGATGCAGCAGGGAGCTCTCTGCACTCTGGACATCCTGAAGTTAATTAAAATGTCACTGAGGTATTAACAGTGTGAATCACTCTGGTTGTTTTAAGGGRGCAGCAGTTTGGTGGGCTCAAATCCTTCCCTGTGGATCCTGTTTGGGATGGGAGCTCAGCAGACCTGTGGGATGCTGTGGTGCATCCAGGCATGGCCCCAACAACCAGCCCTTGTGCCAACTCATCTTCCAGGCTGAGGGGCTCCTCAGGGCATCTTCCAGTGCTCCTGGTGGTGGAGGAATGCTCCTGAGCTGTAAACCACACAATCCCAGCGATCAGACAAATATGATGAGATCTGCTTGACAAACCCAACACGCCGGGCATCTCCTGCTTGACAACTCTACAAATTCCTTTGCAGCCTGTGATAATGGAAGGCTGTCAGTCAAAACTCTCCTACATCTTTCACTCACATCAAGTACTTGACTCTATCATAAATAATAGGGAGTTAATTACTGCTCTGATGTGATTGACTCCAGAGGTGCCCCAGAAATGTCACAGTTATTCAATTGATTGCCCTGGCTTGCCTCTACTCCTTATAACATTTATTTTAACCTGGTCCTTAGCACACAAAAGCCTACCAGCAGTGTAAATAGACTCTCCWGTAAGTAAATTCTAGTTCAAGTCAGAAAAAATGATGTCTTGGAGCAGGATCCACCCACGCTCTGAGCTGATCTTGAAATATCATTCTCATCAAGTTCTGGCACATGATGCAAATCCCAGTACTAGAGTTGCAGGACATCGGGCAGCAAGGCTACACAAACATTGGCAAGACTTCTCCTTTTCCTTCCACTGTTTGCCTCAGGCATAAAACTCCATGCCTCTCAGCCTGCAGTGGAATATTGGAAACGTGGAGAAGGCAACAGAGCCTCCCATGGGCCGTGCAGCCAGAGGGGAGAGGTGGGGGGCTTTCCTCTCTCATCTCCACTCTCCTGCTTCCCCCCCACCCTCCTCCTTCCCTCCTATCCCCTTCTCATTCCATTCCTCCTCAGGGAATGCTGCCCTGCTGCAGAGGCTGCTTTGAGGAGTGACAGGGCTCCAGCATCAGTGGGATGTGCATCACCCAGTGGCAGCACATCAGCCCCCCCGGGGGTGAGCTGGGCTCCCTCTAAACTCAGCATGAACCCAAACAGTGCAGGCAGAGAGTGGAATTCAGGCTGGAGCTCGTTGGGAAACCTGACATTAATTCCCACCTTGGATCTGCTGGCCCCCTTTTGAGAAATGCTGCTCTGCTGCTCAGCTTGGACTAACTCCAGCAATGCCCAGAGGAATCCTGCAATGTGGTGATCACAACATTCCATCACCATGATGTCATTTTGGGGGGTTGGAATTGGATGATCTTTAGGGTCCCTTCCAACCCAAGCCTGCCTATGACTCTGATTTTTCAAGAAGCAAGAAAACAGCCCAGTTTGTGTTTGAGAGGGCTGGCAGCAACGGAGCTATTGATCTTCCTTCCCTAAACACATTGTTCTTGTGATTGAAATGAAATATGTGAGCTGCATTTAAAAGATTTCTCTGCTTCTACAGTGTGTCAGAGCTTGCCCTCGTACATCAGTGGATATTAACTCATCATACTCTCATTTATATGTAAACTCCAAGATGCTGATGGAGTCAAGTACTGTGGTGTGCATGTATTTGAGGACCTAATTTTATGCTGTGTATTATTTTATAGTTATCAGCCTGRGCTCTGCTGGCTTGACTCTACTGCCTTTAAAAGAGAGCAGTGCAAGAAGAATGGATTTTGCAGTTGTTTGATGGGTGGAATGAAAATGTCCTGCCCAAACCAAAACTGCACATGGGCTATTTGTAAACATTTGCCTTGTTTACTTCCAGTAACAATGCAGCCTGTTTTTCATACAGGAAATTCTTTCAGAGCAAAAACCAACACACATTTTTTGT
Organism: Cardinalis cardinalis; assembly: GCA_014549065.1. Taxonomy (NCBI): domain Eukaryota; kingdom Metazoa; phylum Chordata; class Aves; order Passeriformes; family Cardinalidae; genus Cardinalis; species Cardinalis cardinalis. The sequence continues at coordinate 623,047 of JACDOX010000217.1, forward strand.
TGAAACGTTGGGTTTGAAATCAGCCGAGCTTTGTTTCTAAACAACCAGATCTGTAGGTAATTTGATTTAAAATTAGCAAGGAATAAACCTGGTTTGTTTTTTCTGATCAGAACTATTTTTGCGTGGGTGATCCTGCCACGCAGACAAGAAGTGATTTGTCCTCAGGTCTGCTCTTGCAGGGGCAGCAAAYACCCATCCTCCTCACAGGGGTGAGCCAAATCAGCTGAAGATTTGTGAAATGCAACTTTTTCCCATCATTTGGTGGTTCAAGAAGCCTGGGAAGTTTTGTTTCTGTGTCCAGGGACAGGGAAACACAGGGCAGTGCTGGGGGGACCCTACACACCTGGATTTGCCTGTGGGTACACACTAAATACGAGGCACTTCCCTAACCAAGACACATTCTACCCACAAAAACCAGCAAAGAGAGGAGGAAACCTTTTGGCTGAGATGTAAATCAGAGATTCATCTTTTCCCCCTCGGATTTTTTTTCCAAATTTTGTACTGCAGAGCTGCAGATTTTCTACCAACCCTCCTTTCTGTCAGTGTTTTTGGGATGGAATTAGTGCCAGGTACACTAATGGGAACTGAGCCACAGAGGTGAGAGCTGCTCACAGATCAAATCCCCAAAAGCTCTCAGTGTTTTGGTTTAAACTCTACAGAACTCTTTGTGGGTGCATTTGATGACCTGGAGAAGAACATGAGYGCAGCATTAACAGCTCTTGCACTTAATTTGTCCGAGGGGCAGATGCAGCTTCACCACCAGCGCCTCGAGTGCTCCATGTCACAGCTTCAGGGGCCAGGCCAGGAGCTGCTGGTGATTTATGTCACTGCAGCTGCTCAAGCAATAAAATCTGGATGGGTCCCAGCACCTGTGTGGGTGAGGAGTCAGGGACTCAGGAGGTTCTTTCCCTGCCTACACGGATTTAAAGATGGAAGGCCAATTTTGTGATACCTGCCCCATTCTGGTGGTGTATTTTTATATAATCTCATTTTTCAGCTGAGAAGGAAAGCCTTCCTTTTCAGATAAATCCACTTCAGTTAAGTAAAGCTGGGAGCCTTTCTCTTCTGCCTGATTTTAATACCTCTAATTTATCAGTTGCAGATTTGTATCTAAATCCCACTGTAGCTWCTGTCCAGACAAAATTTAAATGTTGAAAACGTCTTTCAAAAGAACAGACTTTCGTTTAGAAGATTTGGAGTCTGGATGTTTAAAAAAATGAGATAAATCACGATTCTGTGTCATTCTGAAGACAACATGACTGGCTTGTGGAGACTCCCACCTCTTTCTGGGCTGCTTGCTTTGGGACAGCCAGGAGGATGTGAGCAGCTGCCATGCAAAGTGAGTGTGAAAAACATGCACAATCCTTTTGTCTCCTCGGTGAGTCATTCCAGCCTCCTTGTCTCTCCCTTCCCACATCCCAGAAAAGCAGGGGAGGGCTGGGCTCCAAGCAGACAAGCATGGCTCTGTGTGTGTGTGTGTCAGGTTAGGGAATGGGACCTGCTGAAATCGAGCACAGGGAAGAGGGAAAAGGCCCTGAGGGCTCAGAGCAAGGGCTGGGATTCCCCATCCAGAAGTGGTTAGCAAAGAAAATGTAACTGCAGGTTGGAAGCCTCTTGGTTTTGCTGCTGTTTATAGCAGCCTCGGTTCTGGGTGTTTGTTTGAAGATGGGGTCCCTGTGGCAGGGAATGATTAATCCATCCCAGTTGCTGTGCAGAAGGAGCTGTTGTCAAACCAGAAATGCTGTGCAATCCACAAAGGCCYTCTAGGGCTGCCAAGCCAGCTATCCCATCCTGTTCATGGTCATCCCGTCCGTGCCCATCTTTTCTCACAGAATCACAGAATCACTGAGTAGTTTGGGTTGGAAGGGACATGAAATCCCACCCTTAGGTCCAACCTTCCTTTGCACCAGGTCCCCCAGAGCCCCGGGGGCTTCTTCCTTGATGGGTTTTTGGCATCTCCAGGTGCATAAATGCTCTAGCACAGCCTGCACAGCCCTGTGTGCTCCTTCCACAGCACCTCCATGGCTGGCTGCAGGATCCCTCCTGCCAGAGCATTCGTGGAACCCCTGTGAGATCCAGCAAGGGACTGTGCTCCCTGCTAGTCCTGAAGATCTAAAACTCTCTGCAAAGCTTTAATTACAGGGAAAAAAATGATGGGGTTTTTTTTTAAATAGATTGTCCCAGAAGAAAATGGAGCTGGGAAGTTATTTTCCTTGTCTGGTGGTCTAGAACTGCTTGTCACACACAGATGTTTGCAGCACCTCCAGCACCAACACCACAGATTAACTTCCATTAGCACTTCAGGCTTCATCTGCTGCTTTTTTGCACAGGAAACTGGAGCCCAGGTTGATTTTTTGAAGCTGGTTGTGGCTGAAATAATTCAGCMCCCTGATCTCAGCCGTGCCAGTGGCTGCCAAAAGCAGGGGTGCAGGTGGGTCCTGGTGGTGCCACGGGGGTGGCACTGGCACAGGGCAAGGCTGGCAGCCCCTGGGTGGGAGCAGTGCTGGTGATTTCACAGCCTCTGCAGGGATTTAAAAGATGTGAGGATGTGGGGACGTGGGGTAACAGTGGTAGCAGTGCTGGGTGAATTGACACAGTGAGGTCTTTCCCAACCTAAACAATTCTATGGTAGTGCAGATTTTTCAGAACTCTCACCACACTGAAGGATGTTGAGAATGTCTGTGGGATGCAGCTCTCTTGCTCATGCACCCTTCAGTGGGTTTGATGCCAAAAAGTGCTTTCTGCTGCTCCTGAACWGTTCTCTGCACAGCTCATCACATCTCCTGCACCCCTCCTTGGGCAGTGTCAGCCCTTGCCATTCCTCACCTTGRTTCTCCTCACTCAGCACCGAGCCCAGGTGTTACATCACACAAAACTTTTGCTTTAATTCTCTCTTTTTCAAGCTTTCTGAAACCCCCAGCTCATTCAAAAGTCATTATTTTTAGGTATGGCCATTACACCCTTTAAGTGCTCACAGAAATGCTCCATGCTGGTGTTTAGTGTTATGCCTTTTCATCTGCCTCCCAATACCAGATTCCCTCAGCTGAACCATTCCCCAGCTGCTTCTTCAGGGTGGYTCCATCACCTGAAGCTTTTTTCTAAAGGCTGATTATTCTTCTGGTTTGTTTTGTTGACATCTGATAGAATTTCCTCCCTTGCTAATGAGATTCTTCRACTCAGTCCACTTGTGCTGCAGTAATCCCAGGTAAAAAAAAACCCAAAAAACCAAAAAAACCCCAAAAAACTCACCAAAACCAAAACAGCCAATAAGAATTAAAGAATTTGGGAAGCCTGCAAGTGAATAAAAATTCTGAAGCCAATCCACCTCCTGAGCCCTGTCCCTTGGCTTTGTGTGCACAGGGATGAGCTGACACAGGATGTGCATCTCCCCCCTCAAGTGTGTGACTGCTCCTCCACCCAGCCTCCAACAAAAACCCCACTTTTCCCTCACACAGCTCAAACCTGTGTCTGCTGGCTTGGCACTGATCTTGATTTGTTCTCCCATCTTTCTGGAGACAGCAGGGCTGGGAGCTCTGCTCACCCCAAGCAGGGCTCCACATTTCTGAGCTCGTCAGCCACCCCTGAACTTTCCCACTTTTGGGACTTCCAAACTTTCCCCTCTCTGTTCATCAGAGGGAATTAGCTGACTGCAAATCGAATAAAACAAAAATTTAAGTCACCTTCAGGTTACTCACAGAGAGAAACAAAGCTGAGAAATGACAAGTTCCTTGAGGGRATTTGTCAAATAGGAAACAACTTCCTCTTTTCTCAGCTCTCTGACATCACTGGGAGCTGGGATCTTGCATCCCTAATTGGCCATAACTTTTTCTTCTTCTAGAAAATAGGGTATTTAATGTAATGCTCATTTTTTTTCTTCCCTGAAAATCTTCTTAGGGACATAGAAATGGATGTTAATGTATGCAAGTCCATTACTGAGTATGGTAATGAGGCAGTYGTGGCCAATGGTGAAGCTTAAATTAAGCACGCTTCAGAAAACAAACACAACCCCTCCAGAATTCCTATTCAACATTTGTAATGGAATAAAACTCCCAATAAAGTGTTTTCCCCAAGAAGTAATAAATTCTGGAAACATGACTGTATTTACTTAGACCTTTTGTAATGAAAACGTTTTTCTCAGGCAGGAAAACTGCTCTTTATGGGAAAATTCAGTAAATACAATTATGCAACTGTTTTCCTGAGGCTTTTACAAACCTGTGCTGCTGCAAAAGCTCAGCAGACCAGTCCAGCAGTGTGTGTGGAACTCAGAGAAAATATTTCTCAAGCATTGAAAACACACATGTTCTTTTCTCTTTCTGTATCTCATTTATATAATTAAAAACTCCTCCAAACCCTCAGCAGAGATCTGAAAAAAACCTGATTCATTTTTCACCAGGAGCGAGTTCAGGCCATAAATCCTCTGAAATGAAATGAAACAAATCTCCACTCACAACTTCTTGAGAAATGCTTTTTCTTAAGAGCATTAAAAGTAAAAATATTTATTTATTTATTTATTTATTTGGGGGAAGGGAAATAAATGGATTTAAATGTATGATTTAATCTAGGAAAAATGTATTAAGTATCATTAGGATAGATCTTTTTAAGCAGATGCTGACCACCTAACTGCTGCTGTTGCCTCTGGAATCAACAGGGAGCTCACACACACYCCAGAGCTGATGTGAGACATTTTACTGCTCTGTGTTGGAGTCACATTCAAAGTTMAATACTCCCCACTGAATTTTAAATGGGTTTTTACCCATTTTTACATCCCCTGGGGTGTTTCAGGAGGCTCAGAAGGCACAAACCATCCCAAGCCCCCTCACAAGGATGCTCGGGCAGCTCTGCTGGAGCAGCGCTGAGCTKCGCTCTGGGAAACACCAAAATTTCCCTGGTTTTGGGATCACAGGAGCCCTCCCAGTSCTCCCAGTGCTGAGATCCCTGCTGGGCCCTGGCCAGGGGTGCTGAGCAGCACCCACAGAGCTGAGAGCTCTGCCCCAAGCCAGGCTTAGGCTGCTCTGCACTGCCAGCGCTGGGCAAAGCAGCTTTGATCCCAAACTACAGAGGAAATCCTGATCCCAAACTACAGAGGAAACCCTGATCCTTGAGCTGATCCCAGGCCATCAGATACTGCTTCAAACACAGCAGAAAGCACCTCTCCAGGAGGCCCTGCCCTTCCTCCTCCAGCACAGAGTGGGATGGAGAGGAATCAAAGCTCAACAATCACCATTGCACAGCAAACACAAGGAGCAGCCCCCCTGGCTGTCCCGGCGGCTCCAAAGGCTTGGCAGGACCTGTCCCTGCATCCCTGAGCTCTGAATCCCAAGAACAGGGGAGCAAAGCTCAGGCAGCCTGGGAAAGCATCATTCCTGGCTAGCAGGACTCACAAGGTGGGGTTTGGMGGGGCTCTGAGGCTGTGACAGCCAAGGAGAGACACTGGAGCCCCCCTACACCTCAAATGGGGTGAAAAAACCTCTCCCATCCCTCTGGGAGCTCTGGGGGCAGCTGCTCTCACCTGTCCCACGGTTACAATCCATTCAACCCCCAAAATCCATTTTTAATTTAGGATAAACAACGTGGCAAATGACGTCTCTGTAGGATGTGCTGTTTGTGTTTCCTCTGGTGAGTCTGTGCTTCACCACATCATAAAACAAAAAACGAGGGGGAAGAGTTATTTGGGTTTTGTGGCTTTTGGATAGGTAAGTTTTAAAACATTACACAAACATGAAATCATTTTGTTTGGGTTTTCTAGTGCAAAACTGAGGCCAAACAAAGATAAATCAAGAGCAAATGCTTTCTGGGGCAAAGATGGGCTGGAATGGTGATACACTGTGCAACTCCTGTTAAAAATGCACCTCACAACATGGTTTCCATGTTTTATACAACTACTTGCATCTCTGAGAGATAATTATTTTCCTAAGAATATTCAAAGAGGAGGATTCAGCTCCTTAAGGCAGTTTGGAATAAGTTTGGCAAAAAATATCTGCTTTACTTAAGAGTGATGTTTTTACCTTGAAAACAAAATAGCTTTATTTCTCTCTCAAATTACTAATTATCCAGGTGGTGACAATGCCAGACTAGAAAATTACCTCTAAATAAACTGGAAGATCCATCAGTTAGAGTAATGTAAAGTATACTCTAGATCATCTGCATTCACAAAGACAAGAGACTCATTTCCTTCCTCCTAACTCTGTAATTTCTCATATTTCATTAAGCTTTAATCAGTACACTTAAGTCTTATTCTAGCTCAAACTAGTTTTAAGCAGAATATGAAGTACAACTACTGCYAATTTTATATATTTTATACACCCTTAATCCTGCTGAAGAACTGACTGAAAGAATTATTGCATTTCCCTCTCACCTGGCCTGAAAAGGGCAAATGCCCAAGGAGAGCCTCGGGCTGGAGTCACTCAGGTGCAAAGCAACCAGGGCAAYTCTCAGCATCCAACTGCAGATTTTTTCTGTCTCCAGCACGTGATCACCCAGAGAATCCCCAAAGCCCTCACTGATTTTGAAAGATTATCACAAATCTGGTTTAAAATTTTAATATTTTTAATTAATACTCCGAGGAAGGGAGGGAATTTAATGGGCACAAGGGAGAAAACAGGCATGATCTGGAAATGTGTGAACCAGCGAAGCAGGAAAGCGAAAAAAATGTTYCAGATGAGAAGAAATGAATGAAGAAAAGAATTTTGTCCATCAGCCATGGCAAAGCTGTGAGGAGGCTTACAGGGAAAAACATGATGAGAAAAAGGGAAGCAGAGAGGCCTGGCCTGTCYCAGGTCCCTGGGAATGGGACTGTCCCCTCTCCTCAAGGGTTTCCTCCAATCCTGAATTAGCAGAGGAGAAATTCAAGGTGCTGTGGGTTGAGGTTCCCTTTGAACCCATCCTGGTTTTGGCACCCCCAGCATCCCCCCTCCAGTTYCCTGGGTGCTGCAGAGCTGGAATTCAAGGTCAGGCTGGGCTCAGAGGGGGAAATACCTCAGCAGAAGAAAGAAGCAACCTCTGAGGTTCAAAATCTGCACTTGAATCAGTTCATTAATCCCACCCTGCAAATCAGAGCAGAGGGGAGGAGGGGAAGATGAGAGCAATTCACAGAGTCCATGGCAAAAATAGGATTATTAAACACTTCCATCTCTTTTCTGGACATTTTCCCAATGACTTTTAAATCTCCCTAGGCTTATAGAGAATGGAAAAAAAATAAAGTTTACATCCTTTATGTGCAGTTTTTAGAACAACCTTGAGCAGTGGTGCTGTAGGGAAGGGCTGCAGCTCTCCCACCCTCATGTCTGGGAGCAGCTGATGCACCTTGTATGAAACCCCCCAAAAACAGGAGCACAGGTGATGCTCCAGCTGCTCCTGCAAAATAAAGGAAGAGAGAAATCCCRCTCAGAAATAATCCTAGAGGGAGCTGGCAGGGGTGAGGATTATGGCAGCTTTAAACAAAAGTTAGAATGAAATGAAAGATTAGGCAGTTCTTTTGTTCTTCAGGAGGAAAAGTGCTTGTGTAGCACTTTTCCCCAAACTTTGACAGCCCCAGCAGAGAATATGAGAAGTATGTGCAATTTTCCTTCCATTAAAAAATCCTCTGCTATTAAACATTTGTTACTTGACAACCTAAAATTCAGTACCTGATTTTTGTAGTCCCAGATTATCTCTGTGCTTGCCAAGTGTAAATTAACTTCTGTTTGTCTCTTTTATTGAGATACAGCTAGCCCTGCTTGCTCTTGTGTTATAACTTAGTTCTTCCTTAGAAAAGCACACATAGAGCAAGGAAGGAATAAAGTGACTGCAATGGATGTTGGTAGCTGGGCAAAGTGAGAGCAGAACTTTTGCAAAAGAAGCTTTGCTGGAAAGATTAATTATTATTGGAGTCAGTTTCAGATTCAGCAAGACAGGTTTTCATGGACCTTCTGGCAAATCCCCTTGAATCTGGAATCCATAACTCTGGGAGAGATGGAAGGGGCGGCTGAAATAGGATAGGATGAGAACAGGAACAGGAGCCAGCACCCAAATCAGATTTGTGCATAATCAGCTCAGGCAATTGAAGCCTGGGAAAGCTTTTAAAGGCTCATATGATCCTAAATGGCTGAGGTGAAAATCTAAGTGTCTATGTCCACAAAACACAGGGATTATTTCTATAGCTTCACTGGAAATGCAGTGACTCTGGCAGGCCTGAACTGCAGAGGGCTGGTGATGGACTGGAGGATCTTTCATTTATAGATTTATAGGGAGGGTCTTTTATTTCTAGATCTGCTCCAGTTTCAATCCAATCCAAGCCATCAGCAGCTAAAAGCTGGGTACTCTCCTGTGGCCTGCAGGAGCTCCCAGCCCCGGGAGCTCCACCAGGATCAGGAGCTGGGGGGACAGAGCACAGGGGTTTGCTGCAGAAATCCCACAAGAGGCAAACCCAGTGGGACTGGGGCACAGCCTCCTCCAGAAACCCTTTCCCTGGGAGAGGRGATGGTTTAGAACCCTGCCCATCCACCCCAGGTGCTTTGCCCTGCAGGGAATGAGACATTCCTAGAGTACCCAACATTTAGCTCAAGGTGCTGTTTGCACAGTTCAATAAACACAGCCCTGAGGATGTGGTTGAACACAGGAATGGGGCAGTGGTGGCCTCGTCCTCTGGCCTGTCTGGCACTGCCACAGGCTGCAGCTGAGCTCCTTGTGAAGGCCACAATCCTCCAGAGGTCATGGCTCATCCAAATCACTGCTTCAGA